>OX421842.1:27868481-28032494 GCA_949127995.1 Suillia variegata
AACCGACATTCTGAGGGCCGCGTTTCCGGGTCGCTTAATTTCGCGTTTTGGCGATTTACACTGGCCCGCCAGATCGCCCGATTTAACGGTCCCGGACTTCTTTTTATAGGGTTTTTTGAAGTCTCGTGTTTACATCAACAAGCCTGAGACCTTGGAAGCCCTCAAGGAAAATATCCGACACGAATGCGAGAATTTATCGCCCGAAAGTCTCGCCGAAGTGATGGAAAATGCCATAAAACGAGCCCGTATGGCAATCAATTGTGACGGCGCCCATTTATCCGATATCATCTTCTCGACTTAACACAATTAATTCTAAAGGTCTAAATAAACATAATCAAAAAACAGAATCGAAGTTTTTAATTTAGAAAAAAAATAAGAGCCAAACAACATCGGATGACTTCTTTTGCGCCACCTTGTATATATATATATATATAATAATTGTAAAAAAAACAGCTCGTTCAACCGATATCAGCACAAATATTTGTGCAAAGTATCAGCAAAATCAGTAAAGCTATACTTTTCTTCAACTGTTGCAAAACGGGCATATTAAATCTAATTTCCCGTATGATTTTCAAACAGAAAGACCTTGTTTTCGCTACTGGAAAATGGGGTATGACCGTCGCTCATGTCCAAATTCAATTCCCGCCACGAGTTGAGGTTACCGCCATAGCTAATTATGACAAAGAAGTTGATAGCATTGGTGCTTTCAATTCTGTGAGAATAGAATTTAAGATAAATTAAAATGCTGTCACTTATAAATTGTTTTCTCTTTTTGACACCGGTAGTCCAGTTAGTTTCGTAAAATGTTCTTATGTTCCAAAACAGCTGTCAAGAGCAAATGAAAAGCAAAAAAATCTGAATATGCTGAAGTAGGAGGAAATAAATTATTAATTTTTAAAATGATTAAATGTAAAGTTCATGCCAGTTTTTTGGGGTGTGACTTTTTTCGTAAATTTTATACTACCGAATGCCCGGCATGCGTTGCAATGGTACTGAAAAAAAGAAAATGTTAGCAGAACTTCCCGGTACTCCCTGTTATACCGATTCTGAGTTACGGCAGTGAAATTATCGGCAGTAACCATACAAACTTACAAACAAAATTTAACATTTTTAGGAGCAATATTCGCAATGTCTTCGTATATTTTCACTTAATTAAACAAATTGTGGGCGTAATAAGTGGGCGTTTATATCCTGAAATTCTTCCCAGTGCATCCATGTTTTGTATGTAGCGCATCCAGTTCCTGAGCAAAGGTGGTAGGCGTAAAATTTATTCACCCTTTTTTTAAAAGTGGGCGTGAAATTGATCCAACCACGCTAATTTTTAGCAAATTTGGTACAAAAATAGAAAGAAAGATATGTACATTAATTTTTATATATATAGATAAGATTATCTAAAGTAATGAAGAGGTATTCGAAAGAGAAACTTTAAGAATTAAAAAATACTTTAAGCTTTCGTATACTTAAATATGATGAATCAAATACTGTCCTAAACAAACACAGTCTCTTAAAAAAAAAAATTTTTAATGACGGATATGATATTTATCCGTCGCTAATTTTTAGCAAATTTATCCGTCGCTAATTTTTAGCAAATTTGGTACAAAAATAGAAAGAAAGATATGTACATGAATTTTTATATATATAGATAAGATTATCTAAAGTAATGAAGAGGTATTCGAAAGAGAAACTTTAAGAATTAAAAAATACTTTAAGCTTTCGTATACTTAAATATGATGAATCAAATACTGTCCTAAACAAACACAGTCTATTTAAAAAAAAACTTTTTAATGACGGATATGATATTTAGGACGAAATTATATATACTAACGCAGATTAATCGCCTGCTGAATGCGAAAATTATAATTTTCATGCGCCGAATATTTTTCATATTGTTGTATCCGATGATAAAAAAAATTTATATCAGTTTTAAATTATGTAAATACCGCCAGACTAAATTAAATAAATTGATCGCAGATTCGTATTTTTTTCAACGACCATCATACAATCAAGTGTGGTGAGAGTTCTGAAGGTCAAAAAAGGAAAATAAACACAATACAAATACAGACAATCAAACAAACACAACAAACATACAAATTATAGTTATAAACAATTGACAAAAAACAAGAAAACAAACATTTCGTAAAAAGGTATTCGGTATTAAATCACCTTTTATAATTTTTAACAAAAACGTAACATTTTGCATTATTTTTCTACTTTTTTCGTAAGATGGAAGATAAACGTTAGAGTTTCAACGCAAATTTCGTAAAGCAAACAACAAAAACTGTTTTTGAACAGATTCAATTTTGTCAGGATAGCAAATATACTGCAAATTCCAAACTGTTGAAATATACTCTAAAATAGGTCGAACCAGTGAAATATATTATATATATTATAACATAATGATCATTGAATTCTTTAGACCATCTTTCAACACAAAGATCACCTTTTGCCTTATTAATACATGAATTTATATGCAAATGAAAACGAAGTTTTTTTTCCATTGTGTCTCCCAAATCTATAAATGATTGAACTTTTTCTAAAGTATAGCTCTCAACATGATAACTTGATTTCTAGAAAAAGTCATAGACTTGCACTTTTGCAAATTAAGGGTCATTAAATTTAGACACCAAGTTATTAAATAGTTTAAGTCACACTGTTGCAGGTTTATATTCTCTATTTTATTTACATACATTAGAATTCTTGAATTTTTAACTACAGACGGTAAATCGTTTATAAATAAAACTAGAGAATGCCCGGCATGCATTGCAATGTCACTTTAAAAATAAAATATTAGAAGAACTTCCCGGTAATCCCGTTAGTAACAGAACTTCCCGGTACTCCCGTTAGTTAGCGGAACTTCCCGGTACTCACCGTTGTAGCGATTCTGAGTTACGGCGGTGAAATTATCGGCAGCAATACAAACTCAGAAACAAAATTTCAAATTTTAGGAGCAATATTAGCCATGTAATCGCATATTTTCACTTAATTAAACAAATTGTGGTCGTAATAAGTGGGCGTGGCAGATTTTGTATATTCTGTTATTCTTCCCGGTGCATCTCGTTACATGTTTTCTATATAGCGCATCAAGTTTCTGAGTAATGGTGGTAGGCGTAAAATTGATCCACCCTTTTTTAGAGTAGCCGTTAAATTGATCCAACCCATTTTTGGTAAAGTTCTAGACAGTGCCTATACAAACTAAGATACCAAATTTCAGATTTTTAGGAGCAATATTAGCCATGTAATCGCATATTTTCCTTATTTTTTTCCTTTATATATTTTTATATTTATATATTTATATATTTATATATTTATATATTTATATATTTATATATTTATATATTTATATATTTATATATTTATATATTTATATATTTATATATTTATATATTTATATATTTATATATTTATATATTTATATATTTATATATTTATATATTTATATATTTATATATTTATATATTTATATACTTATATATTTATATATTTATATATTTATATATTTATATATTTATATATTTATATATATATATATATATATATATATATATATATATATATATATATATATATATATATATCTATATATATATTTATATACTTATATATTTATATATTTATATATTTATATATTTATATATTTATATATTTATATATTTATATATTTATATATTTATATATATATATATTTATATATTTATATATTTATAGATTTATATATTTAAATATATATATCCTTAATCCTTACTAATATTATAAAGGAATAATATGTCGGATATTTTCCTTGAGGGCTTCCAAGGTCTCAGGCTTGTTGATGTAAACACGAGACTTCAAAAAACCCTATAAAAAGAAGTCCGGGACCGTTAAATCGGGCGATCTGGCGGGCCAGTGTAAATCGCCAAAACGCGAAATTAAGCGACCCGGAAACGCGGCCCTCAGAATGTCGGTTGTGGCTCGTGCAGTGTGTGCTGTTGCTCCGTCCTGTTGGAACCACATGTCCACCAGTCCTAATTCGTCCAGTTCGGGCAGAAAAAACTCGGTCAACATTGCCCTATAGCGCGCACCGTCCACTGTTGTCGTTTGACACGCGGCGTTCGGCCCGATGACTCCTCCAGCGTGAACAGCGCACCACGCAGTCACTTTGAGCGGGTGTAATGGTTTCTCGTGCATCACTCGCGGATTTTCGGTTCCCCAGAAGTGATAATTTTGCTTGTTCACGTACCCGCTGAGGTGAAAATGAGCCTCATCGCTCATTATGATTTTTGCCAACACCACAGACGAATTGTTACGCAAAAAAATAGATACAATTATTCCGCGTTCTTGGGGAGTGTATCGCTCCATGGCTTATTCACTTGTATTCTGTATCTGTCTAGTCCACAAATGTCAAAACAGATTTGACATTGGCGGCCATTTGCAAAAATGAGAGCATCTTCCAATAGGGTGATTAATTTTGCGCCACCTTGTATATATATATATATATATACAAGGTGTCGCAAAATTAATCACCCTATTATATATATATATATTTATATATATATATATATATATATATATATATATATATATATATATATATATATATATATATATATATATATATATATATATATATATATATATATATATATATATATATATATATATATATATATATATATATATATATGGGGTTATTATTATTAGAGGCCAGGAAGCACTGCGAGCAACAAGATCTATTGTTCATGGCCTATATTTTAACCCCATAGGCTTTAATTAAATTTTAGTACTAATTGGGAATTGTTGTTCCAAAGTTTATATGGATTTACAACAGTGTCACCGAAGTGACAAAATATTTGTCTGCCGAGGGCAAGATACTCACAGAGTACATGCTCTGAAATTTCAGTGTCCATTTCACAAAAACGACAGACGTCAGTATCAGAAAGGACTTACTTTTTTAGATGATATCTTAAGTTGCAATGACCTGTAAACTAACCATCCAAAATGCGTAAGTCCTCTCTACTGAGCGAGAGTAACTTTTCTGATATTCCCTTTGATGGAATCTTCATCGTTTTGCTTGTCGTTGACCTATGCTATTGAGCAAGTGATCGGCAAATTTCTTTTCCTCTAGTTTTCTGATAGCTTCATTGTAGTGGCTTTTTGAAAGACCACAGTAGGGCTCAGGACCAATGAAGGGCATTTTTGCTCCTTGTTTTGCTAAGTAGCCAACTTTTTCGTTTCCTTCATGACCTTCATGTCCCGGTATCCATAATAATACTACAGTGTTGAAATTACCCAGTATATTTAACAGATGTTGGCACTCATATGCCATTTTTGAGTTGAATTTGGTTGATTGTAGGGCTTTTAAAGCCGCTTGACTATCAGAGAGAATGTTAATATGTGCTCTTCTCATTTTCCTGCGAAGACACTCCCTCGACAGATTTCAATAGCATGAATTTCTGCTTTGGAAAATTGTTGGGTATACACCCATTGGGATTGCTTTTCGGGCCAAATATCCCCGCCCCTGTTCTACCATTTTCAAGTTTTGATCCGTCTGTGAACCATATTTGGGAGCCCGGTTTGAAATTGATGGAATTTTGAGGATAAGTATCGACTCTATATAACAAGGAGCTTTGTTGAAGATTTTCTAAAATCTGTAAGTGTCCCTTCAAATCACCGCTTTTTAGTTCGGGGATACCCTGTAATCTTAAGGCGCCACGACTGGCTTCCTTTTCTATTAGGATAGGTAGTGGAGGGATATTTAAAATCACCCCCAATGCATCAGTAGGACAGGTTTTCATAGCACCTGAGAAAGTGACGCAGACAAAGCTATGCAGTTTGCTCAATATGTCTGCTGCTTTCCTTTGTTTGACCTTAGGCTACCATGCAAGAGATGCATAAGTGACTATTGGTCTGATGACCGTGGTAAATGTCCAGTAGATCATTCTGGGATTTAGACCCCAAGTTTTACCAAAAAGTCTTGTACAGGCAAAGAATGCCCTTGTTGTCTTTTTTGTAATTTTTTGTAATGAGGGTTCCAAGTTAGCGTTTTATTAAGGATTACTCCTAGATAATTTGCTCCATTTAAGAATTTGATTGTGGTGCCGTTAAGGACCGGACATGTAAGATTAATGTTCCTTTTCCTGGTAAACGGCTCCATTGCAGTTTTAGTCGGGTTGATGGAGAGCCCTTTTTCTACACACCATTTATTAAATATTTGTAAGGCTTCTTGCATACAGTCAAAAATGGTCTGATCATGCCAGCCTACTACTATAAACTACTAGGTCATCTGCGTAATCTTGCGAATGAAAATTAAGGCTATTTAGCTTGTGAAGGAGTTAGTTTATAACTAACGTCTACAGAAGCGAGAAACCCCTTTTGGCTGTGATAGATCTCAATTCTCCTCCAAGCACTACACCAATAGTCCAAGATTTTATCATAACTAATATCCATTTAACAATGGATGACGATAACTCTTTTTTATGAAAGGCATTGCTTATTGCCTCATAAGAAGTGTTATCAAAAGCTTCTGATATGTCAATAAATGCACGCAGAGCTATTTGTTTGAATTCAAGAGCCAATCCATGACTGTTGTCAGGCTGTGTATTGCAGTCGCAGTAGATTTTCCGCACTGATAGGCAAATTGTAGCCTGTGCAATGGGAAAGTAATGAGGTTATTTTCCGTTATGTGTTGATACAATAGGTCTGTAAGATTTGGGTAGCTGTTCTGGCGTTCGCCCTACCTTTAGAATAAACACTACTTTAACATCAGCCCACTTTGTAGGAATATGTCCTAGCAAAAGACTTTCTTTAAATAATCTGACCAGTATAGGGACAATATAGGTGGCACCTTGCTGGAGTAGGCAAGGGTATATCCCATCTGACCCCAGAGATTTATATGGACTAAATGATGATAGAGCCCATTGTAACCGCTTTTCATGGAACAATCTATTTGTCAGTCGAATGAAATGAAGTTACCATCTGGCTTTTTCATATACATATGTTGTTTGAGTGATCTTTTACTAAGGCTTTTTGAAGGCGAATTGCTTCTGGAAGATCTGATATCTTCTCACAATAATCTCTCCAAGTAGCTCTTTTAGATTTTCTCAATTCTATGTTATATTCAGTTAGAACATTTCTGTTATTAGTTCTCCAACAGAATAGTCAGTTATTACCTGTAAGTTTTGCTATATTAAACAGTTGCCTTGATTTATGTCGGAGGTCACTAAGCTTCTTAATCCACCAGGGAAAATCCCTATGAAGTTTTTGCGCTTTTTCAGGACAACTTTCATGAAAGGCACTCGTAATATTTTTAGGAAGCACTTTTGCTTCCATTTCAAGCTCAGATTTCAGAGCAATCGCTGCCCTCTTCTTCCCTCTGTTGCTACCAAGCAGGACCGTATCCTCTGCGGATCTATTATCGCTTTTGCGAGCTACGGCTGTCGGCACCAAGCGGTGGTCGCATTCTTTTGCCTTCAGCAACCTTCACACGTCTTTTGACGTCTAATGTAGCCGTGCTGTTGGTGCTCTTGAGCACTTGGTGCTGTTGGTGCTTTTGCAGCCGCTGAAGTAGATGGGCCGGCATTTAAAGAGCTTGTTGCCGGTGCGTCGTCTCTAGCTTCATTTTTGTTCTTGGGGTCCATCTGGACCCTGCCAAAGCCGTAGTTCAACCAGAATTTACGGTCTTTCATGGCGTCAACGGATGAAGGTTCGATTGCGAATGTTAACTCCGCAACCGTCCCTTTACGTACACGGTTTTTTACGCAGCCTGGTTTTTGCGTATCATCTCTAATATCGCATGTTGTATGGCCTTCAGTTGATCAGTGGACCATAGTGTTGTTAGGTAGTCAGGCGATATGATACCCAGTTTTGTGCTGCAGGTCACATCCTTATAAGACATTTTTGCCATGTCCACTTCCCCCTCCAGGGTAGGCACTGCTTCCTTTGGCCTTTCAGGTTCCGTGATCACAACTGTCTTTTTAGGCGTGTGAGGTATCGCTGCAACATTAGCTCTTTTTGAAGAGCTTTGTTTAGGTGTGGTGCTGCTAGAGCGTTGGCGCTTCAGAGTAACTGGGATTTGCGCTAGGTTTCTTGCCATCTCAATATTATGCCCCTGACCTAGGAGGTATTTCAGACGTTTCCGGGCGGCACCACTGAGCCTCACCTTCTTGTCACTTGCCTCTGCTGGTTTAGAGCCACGAGCTGGTAATTTCCTCCTCATCCTTTGTAATGGTATCGCTGGAACCCAAGTCCACATCGTCGATATCTATGTCGCTGGCTTTAGACGGGCTTTGTGACGCCCTTAAAGCCTGCGAAGTTGCTGGTAGTTCGGCGCAAGTCGCCGAAAGGTCACTAAATACCTAGTTTGTTTAAGGCACTACTGCCTCTTTTAAAATATTTAGTTTACTTGAATCCATTTGGTCTCACGAGTAAAGGGGAAAAAAAAGTCAGCCACAACAGTGCCCCGGTGTTGCGGTAAGGCTAGTTACTATCAGAGGGCGCCCGATATCTGGAGGTCACCGTTAGAAGACACACTTACGTAGTGCCATTCATCCCATAAGCACGGTATGATGACACCTGGGATTACTGTTTTTTTCGAGTTGACCTCTTTGGATCCGCCATTTTTTGTGGAAAGCAGGGGCACCTCGTGCAAAAGTGGCAGTTTACCACAATGATCGGTCTTTAGGTTTCAAGCACTTCTGCCTTTTACCTCTGCCCCTTTGATGAGACGCCTTAAAAACCACGTCCTGACTGGTAAAGGCTATGTCAACATCATTAGGAGCACTTTATACTTCACCCCCACTATATATGACAATACGTCAAAAAATGGCGGAACGATTCAAGTTTCAAATGCTATCGAAACAGATGGCGCACCCTGTATATTGCTATATTTTATTTTTCTTACACTGAAAAAATGTGTTAAAATTAAACGAAATTGCTATTGAATTAAGCGAAATGGTTGCTAAAATAACGCTTTGCACAGATTTGTTGAAGATAACCACTCTTGTACTAAAAAATTAACTTTAAACACCATTTTTTAATTTTAACACACATATTTTAAAGTTGAAATTAAATACCACAGTTTTAATAAAATATAAATTAACATTTTCTTTATAAGCAAGTATATATTCGTTTAAAATAAAAACACATGTATTTTTTTAAAGCACAATGATTGTATTCTTACACATTTGTTATTCAAAATAAAACCATGTTTTTCTTTTAATAAAACTAGTTTCAGATTTTCAAATGAAGATTTATTTTTATATTAGAAAAAAAAGTAATAATAAAATTTTAAATATTTAGAATAATTAAAAAAATATGATATAAATAATAAATTACAATAATTAAACTATTTTTCATAAGTGAAAAAAATTTGAAAACGGACAAAGTTGAAACGTTTAGCGTAACCTCGGTATTTACACTTTATATAAAAACTTTCTTATGAAATTGTATAAGAATAAAAATTTATTACCAGGGACGGTTTATATATATTAAAATATTTTGATGTATCACCGGCAGCAGCAGTTGGCATTTTGAGCCATGAAAAAGTTTCCAATTCAACCCGCTTTCCGATGTTCTTCATTGAACTCGTTTTCGTTAAAAAAAATTGCAAGCTTCAGTAAGTCACTCCAGCCTCTGTATAAAAAATTTAATTTACTTCAATTGAAAAAACAGTCACACTATACTTACTGAAAGAAATGCGTTTTGTATCGGTCGAACAAACAGAACAAACATTAAAAGTGCCGGTTGCTGTACTTTTTGTTTTTCACTTTTAGCGCTTTAACATTACCAAATTCACGCATAACAAAGACAACTATGCTGAATTAGTGTAATCAGTATGAACGGAAATAGTGAATAAGAAAAATTTGGTTTCTTTTCACTAGCATTACTCTATTATTTTTTCGACTAGATAAATTTTTACAGAACAGGACTGGTGGCAAAACTAGAACATTTTGTAACTATTCTGCGTTTCCCTGCAGGGAGGGTATAAAAACTATTCTTAAGTACACACAGTTAAATGTGTGAAAAATGCTATCGCATGATCTTACGAGTAAAGTAGCTTAAAGGTCTTATTACAAAAAAATCGACAGAAACTTTGTATGTTATTATATTAAAAAAAACGCATATATATTATCCTAACTTTAAATGTTTTTTTTATAGTGGCAGTCATTGGAAAACAAAAATTATCTAACACTAAGACAAAACACCTTTTCAAGAAAATACAGTGATATCCATGCTTTTTTGCGTCAACACATGCAACCTCAGATACCATTAAACTACAAAGGTTTCTTTAAAATTAAACCCATGTTCAACAATGTAATGGGCAACCGATATAACAGAATTCCATACCGAAGTCCTACAAGTCGTACGAAAGACATGAAAAGGTAAATAAATACATAACTTAATATAAATACGCTTATTACACCCTGTAAAAAAATTTAGTTTGTTTTTTATAAATGGAAAAATATTTATACAAATTAAATTATAATTAAGTGTTCAATATTTTTTTTGGCTGAAGTTTACTTGACCGCCGGTCGGCAAAATTCTCAACTGAACCCTCCTCGAGGGTGCCGGCTGGTAATAGATACCACAGACATTTCATTTTGAGCATTTTGCTATTGTGAAAGGTATCTAGCTAAAATAAGTATGTATTGCCTAGTGTTCGTTACTCTTTCATAGTACAGTATCAGGAAATACACTCTTATTATGGTTGGAGGTAAAAGGGCTGGATCAAGGTGTCGCGCGACCCGTGCCGAGGATCAACCTGGCTGAGGGCCCTTTATAAAAAATAGCTCAGTCTTAAACGGGGCTTACGGATACCTGGCGTCCTCCGTAATAACTAGCCTTACCTGCGTATTTCGGATCTCTGCGCAGGTGGACAGTTCTTTCTCCGACACTCGTGGGTTCAAATATGGAACATAAAAACAAAAACAAAACCAAAAACAACAACAATAAGGAGGCCGGTTCTTCCGATAATAGACCGGGGGGAGCTACCAGCTCCGACAAAAGAGCAGCGTTTAAAACGAGCTCTAATGCTGCCGCTGCAATGACAGGAGCCAAGCTCGGTCAGAGTAGTTTGGCAAAAACAAACAGAGTTGGTAATTCTCAACCAAAATGGCCAACCGTGAAGATCACAGATCCGACTAAAGCTGGTTACCAGGAGAGGCGTAATGCTGCCAGGTTACTCGCTAAAGTCCACACAACTCCGCCGACAGAAGCTGAGTTGACGGAAGAATTGGTATAGTCAATTGACTGGGCGAAGTCTATACTGCCTAATTTCCAAATCGAACGTCCAGAAACATCTGCTGCGAAAAGGCAGAGGTTGGCAGAGGGAGAAAGACCCATAGCAAAAAAGGCGAAGACACACGGTGCAGCGCCTCTAAAATCTTTCGTGGAAGTTGCAAAAAAAACGCATAATTATTGGTGTCCTGGATGAAGGCGATCCTGAGGGTAAGATTCCCAAACAGCAGTGGAAGTGGGTGCAAGCAGCACTAGCTCAAGTGGCGATGGAAGTGCTGTTAAGCAATCCTGGCCCTCCACCCTCTTGTACTGACGCAGGATGGCATCAAGGGAAAATTAAACTTATAGCCTGTGACGACGAAAGGTCTGTTATGCTATATTAAAAAGCAATCTCAAAAGTGGGAGAAGTATACCCCGGAGCCAAGCTGGTGGCGGTCGATAAGAGGGATGTCCCATCTCGACCAAGAGCCAAGGTTTGGGTTCCATCGACCCCCTCCGATCCGGAGCAAATTATGCAGCTTTTCAGAGCTTGCAACCCGAATCTTCCGACGGATACGTCAAGACTTTTGACAACAATGCAGTAGGTGACGTGGAGCCGAAAAGGGCCACTAAGCTGATACTGCTTTTAATTACTGATGACTCACTAGAACCGTTGGCGAAAAGCGATGGTGAAGTGAACTACGGCTTCGGTAAGGTGAAGGTAAAAACATACCGAGCCGAGTTAGCCAATCTAGCGTCAGATGACGAAGATGAAAGCGACTATCATGAGTCCGATGGCGAAAGCATCGGACATATTTCCTCTGGGTCAGATGCGACAGCTGGACTCATCAAGTTACTATCGGAGAAGGAGTTATTGGGAGAGGATGACGCAGATGACAGCATTACAAATGCGCCTCCTACAGATAAACCTTCACCATAGTAAAGTGGCTTCGGCTGCCCTTCTTAACCTCATGGCAGTAGACCAGCCTGATTTTGTCCTCATTCAGGAGCCATGGGTTAATGGAGGGAAAATATGCGGACTGAGGACTCCGACTTATAAGTTATCTGCTGCTAATAGCGAAGGTAAAATAAGGGCATGTATAATGTCCAAAATTCAACTTAATATTTTCTTATTACATCATTACAGTAATGAAGATATAACCACAATTAGCTGGGAAACAGGCGGAAGTAGTTACCGGCTAACCTCGTTCTGCCTTGCGTACGATGACCCGATACCATCGCAGCTGCTGAAAGAGCTGGTATCGGACTGCGAAGCTTCCAAGTGCAGATGTATACTGGGAGGCGACGCGAATGCACACCATACCATTTGGGGTAGCTCTGACATTAACATTCGTGGTGAGTTACTCTTTAATTATATTTTAAACACAAAGTTGTTGTTATGTAATCGTGGAAATGAACCCACATTCATAATAAGAAATCGTCAAGAGGTACTTGACATTACTCTAGTCTCAGACTTTCTAATAGACAAAGTGATTCAATGGAGGGTGCTAAATGAGCACTCGTTTTCGGATCACCGTAACATCGAATGTACAATAGTAGAGGAAATCTCTCGGTCCAGCTTAAATAGGAATCTTAGGAAAACAGACTGGCAAGTGTATGCACACGAGCTGAAGAAAAGGCTTCCTAGGAATCCCTACTGCAATCCGTATAATGTAAAGGACTTAGATAATATTGTAGAGTCATTAACGAATTCATGTACTCTATCGCTAAAAAAGGCATGGCCGTTAATTATGCATAGAGGGAAAAGTAAGCCACCATGGTGGTCACCTGAGCTTAATCAGTTAAGGAAGGATTGCAGAAATCAATTTAACAAAGCAAAGTACTCTTGTGAAGAAACCGAATGGGACTTTTATTATGATAAATTGAAAGTCTACAAAAAATATTTGAGAAAAGCAAAGAGATCTTCATGGAGATCTTTTTGTGATGATATCGAGACTAATGTTGAAGCGTCTCGTCTTAGGAAAATATTAGCTAAATCAACACAAACCATTGGTTATCTGAAGAAATCAGATAACATCTGGACAACATCTAGTGAAGAATCACTGAATTTATTGTTAGATACCCACTTTCCGGGGAGCTCAGACAACAGAGTCAGGAAAATATTAGCTAAATCAACACAAACCATTGGTTATCTGAAGAAATCAGATAACACCTGGACAACATCTAGTGAAGAATCACTGAATTTATTGTTAGATACCCACTTTCCGGGGAGCTCAGACAACAGAGACAATAGAGCCATGGAAACTGTGCGTAATTTAGAGACCTTGATAGAACCAGATATCTTAGAAACCATCTCGGAAGCTAACATTGTTTGGGCTGTAGATATTTTTAAGCCATATAAGTCGCCGGGACCAGATGGTATCTTCCCAGCGCAACTTCAAAAATCATTAGGTCACATAATGAATTGGTTATAAACCATCTTCAGAAGTGTATTAAAATTGAATTATGTTCCCTCTCTATGGAAAGAAGTTAAGGTTGTTTTATTCCAAAGACAGGTTAAAATTCACATACAAGTCATAAAGACTTAAGGCCAATCAGCTTATCATCTTTTCTACTAAAAACGTTAGAACGGTTAATAGATATGTTTATCAGAAATTATATACCTACATCGCAATTTGCGAAATCGCAACATGCCTACAGTAAAGGAAAATCAACAGAGACAGCTTTAAACTCTCTTATTTCAGAAATTGAGAAATCAATTGAGGAGAAAGAATATACATTTGTAGCCTTCCTAGATATCGAAGGCGCTTTTAACAATATCCTGCCGAAGGTCATTACAGACGCGTTGTCAGATTTGCACATTTCTGGGGCCCTTGTGAATTTCATAGAACAGTTGCTACTCTGCAGGTTCGTGAATTCGACATTAGGGGTCTCAGCGGTACGCAGATCTGTCCACAGGGGTACTCCTCAAGGCGGTGTGCTTTCTCCTTTACTGTGGATTCTAGCAATGAATAAGTTATTGTTAAATCTAGAGGAAAGGAGGATTCATGTGGTGGCCTACGCAGACGATGTCGCTGTAGTGTTGAGAGGAAAATTTCCAGACACTCTCTCTAACTTAATGCAAGGTATTTTAAACAATATATATCTTTGCGCTAAATCCTTTGGTTTGGGCTTAAACGCAAATGAAACAGAATTAGTTCTTTTCACTAGGAAGCATAGACTTCCGGATTTCAGACCACCGAAACTGAATGGTATCACACTTTCGGTCGCTGACAAAGCACGTTACCTATGGCTTATCTTAGACAGAAAGCTTTCTTTGAAATTAAACGTTGAGGATAGAGTAAGAAAAGCAGGTATAGCGCTATACTCTTGCAAAAGAACAATAGGTGTAAGGTGGGGCCTAGCCCCACTCGTTCGTACCACATGTAGTAAATTATTTTACCACGAACATTCCCTCAAAAGAAGATTGGGACAATGGTAAAATAAATTGTAATAAAGGTGTCAGTATTTATACTGACGGTTCTAAACTCAACGACAAAGTAGGAGGAGGTGTCTACTCGGAAAAGTTAGGCATAAGCATCTCCTTCCGGTTACCTGATCATTGCAGTGTCTTCCAATCAGAAATTTTGGCCATTAAAGAAAGTTTACTAACACTAGGTAAGAGCGTTTTTACCTCCAAAGAAATTTATATCTACTCTGACAGTCAGGCGGCTCTAAGGGCATTAAAAGCATTCAAACACACATCTTAGACAGTGAAAGAGTGTCACGAACTATTAGATGCGTTTGCACCATACTTTACGATAAATCTGATCTGGGTACCAGGTCATAGAAACATTGAAGGAAATTGTAAGGCAGATGAGTTAGCTAGACTGGGTACTACGCTATCAATCTGTCCTGATAAAGAAAATATATATATATACATATATATATATATATATATATATATATATATATATATATATATATATATATATATATATATATATATATATATATATATATATGCCAATAGCAACATGTAAACTGCTAATAAATAAATATATCATTGATACCGCTAATACTCGCTGGAGACAACACAACCTACGGAACTAGTAGACAAACATGGCCAGAATTAAATATGGGTCGCACAACTCGTCTACTAAAGTTCAGTAGGACAGACATTCGAATTTTAATTGGAGTTCTAACTGGACACTGGAGACATGCCAACAGAATAGGGGCACCTTTTTACGACTATTGTAGGAGTTGTCAAGACGCAGATGAGGAAGAGAATCTTCTATGCAGGTGCATGGCTCTGAGTAGAAGAAGGTTTCAATTTCTTGGACTCTACTTTCTAGACAACATCACGGAAGTTGCAGATATCAAACTGACAAAAGTAGTCAGTTATATTAAGGTCACAGGCTGGTTTAAGAGAGACCTAGAGGAAGAGTAAGGTGCTATTTAAGTTCCGGTGGTATCATAATGGGCCTTCAACAGGCCTAGGTGTGTCGTCTGACAGCCACTCTACCTACCTACCTACCTACCTACCTACTTGACCGCCGAACGCTCCTCCAACAAAAAATAATAATGCAGAAACATCAATAATTGGTTAAAAACACGATAGCAAAAAAAACTTTCGCCTGTTGGATTCCGGGGGTGAGTTAGCCCCCTTCAAAGTTGAGAAACGAATGGGTTAAAACTCAAGAATGCTACTGCGGATAATAAAAATGAGGTGTTAAATGAATGGTATTAAAGTAAGCTTTAATCCCTCATACCATATTTTGTGATATCTTAACAAATGTTGAAGAGCATAATATGACTTTTTTATGAGAAATTAAGACATTATGTTAGTATATCTTCAACATTTGTTAAGATATCACAAAATATATTATAAGGGGTTAAAGCTAACTTTAATAGCTTTTATTTAACACCTCATTTTTATAATTATTATTTTTTACTTTGGAGAGTTCGCCGGTCAAGTAAACTCTCACCTTTTTTTATTTTTTTATATGTATTAAAATTATAACTATAAAGTACTATAAAAGAATATGTTTCTTGGTTTACAAAGATGCCGTTTAGTCTAAAGTAAATAAATAAATAATAAAAGAGAGGTCATTTAATACTATATTGCTACATAAAAATCTCAAAAGCCCTGTGCTCAAGAGAAATTATTGTAAAAAGTTATACGGGTTAGTTGCGGTAGTTCAGCACATCAGCACCAATATTTATTGCTGGCGCACAAAAAATGCTTACCGGTGTAAATGATATGATAAGAACTTCTTTTTTAAAAAACACATATTTCGGAAGAGCCTAAGTAAACAGAAACAAAATATATAAATGCCAACTACATTGTAAATGTAAAACAACATTAATAAAGGATGTCAGAAGTCGTTTGGTATAAATATTACCGCCCGCCTTGCAGCATCGCTGCAAAAAATATTAAAGTTATAGTTTTGTCGACCTTATATATATACTTTTTATTTATTATTATTGATCGGGCTCAAGGACCTTTATAATATTTTAAAAACAATCTTTTTGTTTGTTTTAAATATTTTTATTGACGATATTTCGTCTTCCGTCGGAAGACATCATCAGGGCAAAGGGACTATAAAGAAGTTTTTACAAATTGTTTTTACAAATTATAACAAAGAACAAAAACAATAAAACTTACATCTTAAATTATAAAGATATGAGAAAACATAACTAAAGAACAACGACGAACATATACATTGTCACACCGAAATTTAAACGCGACGCGATTAATTTAATTTTAAGTTGAATTCTAGTTTAAAACGATTAAACTATTTTCAAAACTAAAGAAAATCAAAACAAATTTAATTACCGCGAAGGACAGACAAAACAAAACAGGTGATGACAACAACAATGTTGCCAACCACTCAGTCGAAGATAGGGTGGGTTATTTTTGTTGGGATTAATTAAAGGACTTTTAAAGTAAAACAACGTCTAGGCTTGAGAAGGCTTCAAGTAGTGCCACTCCCCTTTTGTTCGTTCTGCAGCTAGCCCAATAATTAAAGTCGCCAGCTATAATTTTTTTCATTTTGCCCCTAGCTTCTGCTACAAGATGATCATGCATATCTTCGAACTCTTCCAGGGTGGCACTTGGCTGCGCATAACAACTGTAAAGATTAATTCCGCTGACTTTAGCATACACAAAACCTTCATGCTTCCGATTTTTCTTTTGCTCAAATGGCACTTTTGTCCTCAACCCAGTTACCAATGTTACTCGGGAGTTTATGTTGCTCACTTAATAACACAACGTCGACTTTGTCAACAACATTTTGGACAAGTATGTCTTGCGCAGCCTCACAGTGGTTAATGTTTATCTGCATAAATTTAATCATTTGCATGCATTATATCATGCATTGCGGTTTTTTATGCCTGACACTTAAAGGTTCCTCTGACGTGATCGTTTCCACCGGTGCAACCTGGTTTGCAAATTGCGCATTTTGGCTGTGCTGAGCATGTCTTCATCAAATGATTGTCTGCGCCACATCGAATGTACATTTTTTAGCGATCTACAGAACTTTTACATATTCTAAACATCTGAAGCAACGGGTCGGAGCGGTTTTTTTCGCGGATGCGGCATTTAACCTAGCCAATGCGTATGTGCCCAGCTCCTATCATAATGTTTGCTGCTTTCGCTGAGAGAATAATTGTAGCTGTTTGTGTCCCATCTCGTGTAGGTCGAATTGACTTTATTGAGCTCTACGGAACTTCGCCAATTGTCGGATGTTGGATGATAGCGTCATGGATTTCTTCAGCCGTAGTAATTTCGTCCAAATCACGACATTCGATTGTTATATGATGGCAGAGTGCCCCTACATTGGGCCAGTTTTTTAGTGCTCGCTCCATTTCTTCTTTACGTTTCACAGTTTGGACATCGGATTTTTCTTAAAACTCCAGAAGGAGCTCACCCTTGGCTGTTTTACGGACTTTGTTCACGTTAGCTCCTAGCTCTCTTAACTCAGGTTGATTTATCATCATTTTTAGCATGTCTGCATATGACATTTCGCCATTTTTTTGTATGATGATGGCATTCGGTTGAATCTTTTTTTTTTGTTTTATCGCAAGTTTTGGGACAAGTTCTGGCACAGGTGCTTTATTTGACATCACTTTTGCGAACGTTTTTTTTTCACCAGTTGCCACTCTCCATTTTCGTTTCTTGGTGCGTTTTGTGTCGCTTCTGTGACCCCGGAACTGCTTTTGGCTAAATCGGCCATCATCTTCTTTGGCTTTGGCAGTTGCTCTCGCTTGTCGCTCTCCCGAAGCCTTTTTGGGGTTCACTTCATATAATATTGATCAACGGCATGGTTTGTGTTTGCTTGGTTGCGTTGGCTCCTGTCATTTCTGATTTTAGCATCTCAGTTTCGCTGCTTATTTCCTGTATCATAGGTGAGGTTTGTGTTTGCTTTGTTACGCTAACACTTATCATCTCTGTTTTTGGCGTCTCGGTCATCGCTTGTTCGTGTAAGTTAAAGATTTTGCCCACTAAGTCTCTCATAGGCTGGTGTATCGTTCGTCTTTCAACCATCATTGCAATGAGATCTTTTATTTCACTGCCAAGTTTAGCCATATTGTTATCTGCTGCTAGAGGTGTAGTCGCCATTGAGTTATGCACATTCGTCGCTACCGTAGTTAAAGGCGTCGTCACTAAGATTGCATTTGTTGTCACCTTGGGCGTAAGGGCCGCTGTTCGGGACGCACGAGTCACTGCTGCAAAAATATGTGCCGCGGGTGCTGAGTGCGTAATCGTCGCTGCTGAAGGTGCAGTTTTCGTTGATACAGACGTTTGCGTTGCTGTGGCAGAGGTCTTTGCTACAGACACAGACCCCGGCGTTGTTTTCGTAAATTTCACCGCTGAAGGCGTTTGTGTCGCCGCTAAAGGCGCCAATGCCGCCATTACGGGCGCTGACGTCGTCGCAGGTTTCGCCACTGGGCTCACAGAGGTAGAGCACATGTTTCGCCGCTGAGAGCTGTGACGAACCTTCGGGCCGGGGTTGCAGTCAGCGGTGTCCGAGGATTCGTCTCACAGAAATTTATTTGATTTCGTGATTTCAGAAACTATGACAACAGAGGGGCAACTATATATTTAAATAAATTTCCACTTCACTCAATTTATTTTCTTAATATATATATATATTTATTAATTGTTCAATTTGGCTTCATTATTTTAAAATTAATTCGTTCACAATATTTCACTATCTCTATTAAATATTATACTGATTTAATTTATCGGCGGCTTTGAGCCGGATAAATCTCGGCGTCGTATAATATTTTTGAATCGACGCGGCTGTTTGCAGCTATTTCTAGGGCTCCGCTGCGTTTTTCTCGAACACTAGCGTTATTCGCAGAGACAAATGCACGAAGATTAACGGTCAGGCCTTTTAAATTTCGTAGCACTGTGTACGAAGTTGGGGTGAGGGGAAGGGGACGATTATATTTTTAAATAAATTTTAACTTCACTTAATTAATCTTTTTGTTTTCAATACTTTTTTTCAAACTTATGTATAAGTTTATTATTTCACTTCATGGCTATTTCTATATTTAACACTGATTTTAATTAATTGACGCCTTTCTGTCGCAAGCAAATGGGTGCTGCCAAATTATGTGCGACTCAGTTCCGTTATTAATACTGGTCGCGGGACGGGGCGTAACGCTAGGACGTCGTTAGAAAATAACGATATTTAAGGCCATGTCACTTGAATTCTGTAACGTAGAGTACGAAACTGGACAGAGGGAGAACGAACATTTAAGGCGGTGTCTCTTAAATTTCGTCTTGTACGGCACGAAGCTGAAGAGGGAGAGCGAGCATTCAAGGAAGTATCTCTTGAGACTCGTGATGACTGGAGAGCGAAAGTTGTCAAGGCAGTGTCTCTTGACCGATGTGCTGCTCGGCACTGACTTAATTTTCGCTGATCTGCTTATTCATGTCAAACCTCCTTTTTACTTACGGTGTTGCCCCCTTGGGTTTTCTTATCCGTAACTTGTCAATGTTGCCCACTTTTATTTTCTAAACCGTAACTTGTCAGTATTGTACCCGATCGGTTGTATTTGGAAAATATAATTATGTGTGGGCACAAACGCTGGCAGAACTTGTGTCCTCACACATCCTTCCTTCCTTTCCCGGGTGACGAGACGACGACACTCCATCTTCCCTGATTTATAAGTTAGGAAGCAGTAAACGTGGTTCCCGAGAGTTTTCCTGTAGCAATGCCGTCGGCCTGGTACAGAACTTTTCTTTACGTGACGCAATAATTCTTGTAGCTCGTTAATATTAAGTCCTGATTTGGGAAAAGCTGTGAATTTGGCAAAAGCTTTAGGACCCGGTCGACTCAATAGCGTGTTGATGTAGTCGGCTTTAAAACGCGTTTATCCGGCGTTTGTGCGTAGTCAGGCTATGGGTGAGAGAAAGGAAATAATAAAATTATTTATGTTTTATATTGTTCACGAAAAAAAAATAAATTCGTGGACAACTAGGCTTAAGCTAGCTCAGGTGTGCGGTACGAAACCCCTTCTCTCCCTCACGACTAAGTTGGGTTATAACGGGAGAGGTGAACTGGACCAATGTATATGGTCCTGCAAATTTTGGAGCTAACTTGGCTGCAAAACTATCCGCTGCCTTGGACAACGGGTGTTGTCGTACCAATACTTGTTGACCGATTGCTGGTTTCCATGGTCGTCTCCGCAGATTGTAGTATCTCGTCTGATCCTGTGCTGCTCGACTTAAGTTGTGCCGAACAATTTTGTAAACTTCGCATAGTTGGGTGGCCCTGTCATTCGGAGACAATGTTGCCGACCCAGTACCTTGGGTAACTTCATCGTAGAGTGCCGCTGGTAGTCTAGGCTCGCGACCTTGTGTGAGAAAGACGGGACTATAACCCGTGGTATCCGACGCGCTAGTGTTGATGGCCAAAGAGATTTCTGGCAAATGTTCATCCCACAATTTTTGGTGATTGTCTGCAATCTGGGCAATCATCGTTTCAGCGATTCGCTCGTTCCGTAGGATTCTCCTGTGGAGTATACGGCGCTGTGAACTGTTGTCGGACGCCTATCTCAGCCATGTATTTCTTGATTGTCGTGATTTTCGCTGAGGACTTTCTCTCGCAGGTGCTTCGGTACGCAAAGTTTCCTTACGGCGCAGTCTTCGTCTCCCGAACGATTTGGCAAATGACGGTAAAGGTGGCCATTGGCGATGGAAAAATCTGAAAATTTATTAGGGTTATTTCTTACCTCCTTTATCTTACGGCTTAACCAAGCGGAAGGATTTTTGGGTTCTGGGTCTGCTAACGCAACTAGTTGAAGGGTGTCTTTTGGTTCACGTGAGAGTGCGTCGGCTACCACATTCAGTTTACCCTTACGGTATCTGATGGTGAATTGAAACTGCTGAAATTCTAGCGCCCTCTAGGTATGGGCGCATTTTACGAATACCCCAAACGATGGCTAGGCATTCTTTCTCCGTGGGAGAGTAGTTTTTCTCGGCCGCGTTGAGGTGATGACTGGCATATGCGATTACTCTCTCATTACCATCGAAGTCTTGGGTTAACACTGCGCCTAGGCCGAAATTACTGACGTCTGTTTGGAGCGTAAAAGTTTGGAAGAAATCCGGACACGCGAGGACTGGTGCTTCCGTAAGCTTTGTTTTTAGTAGCTGAAATGCTTTTTCTTGTTCTTCACCCCACTTCCAATGTTTTCCCTTTTTTTAGCAGAGTGGTCAACGGTTGCACAATGGTAGCAAATTCCGGGACAAATCTCCGGTACCATGAGACAATTCCGATAATACGACGAACACCGCGAACGTTTTTAGGTGGCTGTAGTTCTCGGATAGCTGAAATCTTATCCGGATCGGTGTGGATACCTTTACCACTGACGACATGGCCGAGGTACTTGAGTTCTTTTTTTAAAAAATTCGCACTTTTCGGGATTGATTTTGAGATTTGCCGTCCGAAGCCGTCGAAATACCTCATGTAAGTTTTCAAGATGCTCGTCAAACGTTGAGCCCGTGATGATGATGTCATCCAAGTAGGCAAAGGCATGTGGTTCCAATTCTGGTCCAATTATTTGATCAAGCGTGCGCTGAAAGGTTGCAGGAGCAGAATGAAGGTCGAATGGCATGACGCGCCATTGATATAAACCACGACCAGGTACAGTAAATGCCGTATATTGTTTACTTGCCACCTGCATATATATTTGCCAGTATCCGTCTTTTAAGTCCAAGCTGCTAACATATTTAGCATTCCTTAGCCTGTCCAAAATGTGATTAATTCTAGGCAGTGGGTATGCGTCTGATCTGTTATTAAGTTGGCGGTAGTCTACACAAAACCTCCATGACTCCGTCTTCTTTTTTACGAGTACAATCGGTGCTCTATGTGGACTATGGGATGTCTCAATGCACCCTTTGTTTAATAATTCATCAACTTTTTCATCAATAACCGCCTGCATCGCCGGGTTACGAAGAAAATATCGTCCTATCTCATCGGCCATTACTATTCGGTGCTCTGTCATGTAATTTTTCGAATAGCGGCAATTCTCGCTCTAAAAACTGGGTGATACGAATTTGCTCTACCGGTGTAAAATCTCGGAAATCTGAGTCTGGTGTGGCATTGGTTGTGTCTGTCGATTTCATCCAACTCCCATCGTCGTCGTAACCACTTGGTAGTTTAGTCATCTCGGGTAATATGCAAGGGCAGTTCTCCTCGTTTTGGGATATATTAAACTCTTCCGGCTCACGTTCTCGAAAGGTTGGCTCCGGTGTGTTTATAACTGTGTCCACTACTTTTGTGATTTTTTTCTCAAATTTTGTCCGGCACGTGAGTGGGTCGCAACGGGTATAGAGTCAGGGTAAGTCTTTTTGTTTTGATGTTTATGGTTGTCGGATTCATTTTTTGTTCTTATCAGATATCTGGAAGGTTTTCACATTGGATTCTCTCCCAGATATAAAATGTCTCCGCCGCAGCTTATTGATGTCCCAGCGGTGACTAAAAAGTCGAGTCCAAGTATCACATCTTCGGTGGCAAAGGGCATCAATAAAAAGCGAAAATTGTTTTTAAATGTACCACAAGTTACGTCAATTTCAACGGCTCGCTTAAGATTATGCGTCCGTCCGTCTGCGAGTACTACTTCTCCTTGATAGGGGACCCATGAATACTTGCCTTTTAGTTGCTTTATAAACTGTTCGCTTACGAAACTTCTAGTTGCTCCAGTGTCCATAGTGGCCGCTATCCGATCTCCGCCAATGACGATATTAGCGAAAATCCTCTTCCCGTCGTTTTGTAGAAGTTTTAGTTGTTGCGAGGTGTGGGTTGTGGGGGTTCCAGCGTACCTCGCTGTTGGCGGTTCCCCTGAACGTTTCCCGTTCTTCTACAACATTCGATAGTACGTACGCCTTCGCGACGGCAATCCCAACAGTAAAGTTTATTACGGTTGGTGGTGGGAGTGGTTTTATTCCCATTATACGGCAGCGTTGTTGGATGTTGGTGGGTCCCCGATGAAAGTGACTAAGTTGGTTTTGTGGTATAACGTTGCTGTGGGTCGCGTGGTGTGTTATTTTGTAAATTTTCTCCTCGTTTGGGTACACTCTCCAAATCATCTGCGAGTGAAATCAGTTGTGAAAGCGTACAGAAATCCTTTCGTCTTATATACCACTAATAATTAGGGTGAGAATTTCGATAGAAACGCTCCAATTTTTCCGACTCAGAATATTTAGCGTGGCGCATCAAATTTTGTAATACCAACACAAAGTCTTTAAAAGTCTCGTTTGACCCCTGACAACGACTACGGATTTCGTCATCCAGTACCTCAAAATAACGCACTGGCAAGAAAAAAGCTAAGAGGTCATGTTTAAATTCCTGCCAGGTAGGCCAATGTTCGTTGTTATTACGATACAATACTAGAGCCTTTCTACGCAACAGCTCTGGCATAGCTCTTGGAATGGCATCCACATTCACCTCATATGCGTCTGCTAATTCTTCCACCCTTTCGACGAACATCAACTGGTCATTATCTCCGTCATAATAGACAGTCCATTTGTGTATGACCTCTATTATATGATGTGTCGGGAGCTGTCCCTTTTCAGTACGGTTATATGCCACGGAAGAAACCGGCAAATTTTTTTTATATAAAGATTTACTTTCAGTGGTGGCATTTCTCACTATTTCCGGTATTTGTAAAAACTCACCTGGGTCTCCGGTTTCATTTACGGATCAGGACCGTGGTATACTTTTCTCGTGCTTGGCTTGCAGCACAGCCAGCTGTGTCGCCTGTTTGCTTGTAAGTTCTCCTTTGTTTACAAATGCAGCGAACTGTTTACGCCGCTCATCGACCCCGCCTGACATCTCTATTTCGAATTCATCGGCATATGTGTTTAATTCCGACAGCTTTAAATAGTATATCCATGACGTAGTCATGGTATTGGTTTTATTCACTGCCATTTATCACCCTTTTTTTATATATTTTTGCTCTAACTTTTCACTGGGTCTCTCGTATTCACTTGGTTATTTTGTTTTTTTTTTCTTTGTTTGTATCAAAAAGAAAAAAAATAATGTTATTGTTAGTTTATTTAATTTTCGTTTGCAAAAGGTTTTTTGTTTCTTTTTTTCTTTGATTTTTGTGATTCACTTTAGTGAATAAATAAATTGTTCCTCTTTATTTTTTTGTTCAGAGATTTACTGCACGACACAATTTATTTCTTCTGTTAGTATTTTTTTCAGTTTGTTTTTCAGTTTTTTTTCTTAAAAAAAAAAAATTTAATATAGATATTGTACCCTTAATGCCAAATAGTCCCTGCTCGGGCGCCACTGTGACGAACCTTCGGGCCGGGGTTGCAGTCAGCGGTGTCCGAGGGTCCGTCTCAGAAATTTATTTGATTTCGGAAACTATGACAACAGAGGGTCAACTATATATTTAAATAAATTTCCACTTCACTCAATTTATTTCTTAATATATATATATATATATATATATATATATATATATATATATATATATATATATATATATATATATATATATATATATATATATATATATATATATATATATATATATATATATATATATATATATATATATATATATATATATATATATATATATATATTTTAAAATTAATTCGTTCACAATATTTCACTTAATGACTTTCTCTATTAAATATTATACTGATTTAATTTATCGGCGGCTTTGAATCGACGCGGCTGTTTGCAGCTATTTCTAGGACTCCGCTGCGTTTTTCTCGAACACTATCGTTATTCGCAGAGACAAATGCACGAACAGTAACGGTCAGGCCTTTTAAATTTCGTAGCACTGTGTACGAAGTTGGGGTGAGGGGAAGGGGACGATTATATTTTTAAATAAATTTTAACTTCACTTAATTAATCTTTTTGTTTTCAATACTTTTTTTCAAACTTATGTATAAGTTTATTATTTCACTTCATGACTATTTCTATATTTAACACTGATTTTAATTAATTGACGCCTTTCTGTCGCAAGCAAATGGGTGCTGCCAAATTATGTGCGACTCAGTTCCGTTGTTAATGCTGGACGCGGGACGGGGCGTAACGCTAGGACGCCGTTAGAAAATAACGATATTCAAGGCCATGTCACTTGAATTCTGTAACGTAGAGTACGAAACTGGACAGAGGGAGAACGAACATTTAAGGCGGTGTCTCTTAAATTTCGTCTCGTACGGCACGAAGCTGAAGAGGGAGCATTCAAGGAAGTATCTCTTGAGACTCGTGATGACTGAAAAGCGAAAGTTGTCAAGGCAGTGTCTCTTGACCGATGTGCTCAATGGCAGAGAGTGATAGCGAGTATTCAAGGAGGGATATCTTGAAAGACGAAGCGCTCGTGCTATTTTTTTTTAATAATTCTAAGCTAAATCTTTAGAATTATTAAACAAATTATTTCTTACCACTCCTTATTTGGCTGCTAAATGTTTTGTCCGCTGGTGGACTGTTCATGGCTACTGCTTATTCATTTTAAACCTCCTTTTTACTTACGGTGTTGCTCCCTTGGGATTTCTTATCCGTAACTTGTCTATGTTGCCCACTTTTATTTTCTAAACCGTAACTTGTCAGTATTGTACCCGATCGGTTGTATTTGGAAAATATAATTATGTGTGGGCACAAACGCCGGCAGAATTTGTGTCCTCACAGAGCACATACTTTGCCGCCATAGACGGAGATGGTACCATCCCTACCCACTTCTATGGAATTTAAAAATCATGAATCAAATGATGAAATGGAAATTTCAAATATGTTTGCAGAATTTTTCAAAACTACTTATTCAAATGAAGTTTACGACGATAAAATTCATAGACCATCTTGTATTCAGTGCTTTAATAATATCATTAACATGGTGATATCCTCTGATGAAGTGCTATCTCATCTATAAAACTTAAAAACTTCTTATTTTGGTGGACCTGATAATATTGCTAGTTGTATTTTGGTAATGTGCGCAGAATATTTATATCTTCCTTTTAAACTGACCTTTTTAACGCTTTTTTACAACAAGGATATTTTCCAGTTATTTGGAAAGAATCGTGTATTTTTCCTCTAAATCAAATGTATCTAATTATAGAGGTATTGCCAAACTAAATGTTATTCCTTAACTATTTGAAAAAATTATCATAAAAAAATTAATTCATTCTTTTAAATCAATAATTTCAACCACACAGCACGGATTTCTTCAAGGAAGGTCAACTACTTCTAATTTGCTTGAATTTACAACTGATACAATCCAAGGTTTTACAAAAAATTTTCAAACTGATGTAATTTATACTGATTTTAGCAAAGCATTTGATAAAGTTAATCATGATTTATTAATAAAGAAGTTAGATATTCTTGGATTTCCATTTTTGCTGTTGAACTGGATTAAATCATATTTGACTAATCGGAAACGGAAAGTCCTTTTCACAAATCTTTTATCAGAAGTTATAAACGTTGTTTCAGGTGTCCCTCAAGGTAGCCATCTTGGACCTATTTTATTTATAAACGATTTACCGTCAGTAGTTAAAAAATTCAAAAATTCTTATGTGTGCAGATGATGTTAAACTTTTTCTTTCTTTTAATAAAATAGAGAATATAAGCCTGCTACAATGTGACTTAGACTATTTAATATCTAAACTTAATGACCCTTAATTTAAAAAAGTGCAAGTCTATGACTTTTTCTAGAAATCAACCCATAACATCAAGTTATCATATTGAGAGCTATACTTTAGAGAAAGTTGAATCATTTATAGATTTGGGAGTCAAAATGGATAAAAAACTTCTTTTTCATTTGCATATAAATTTATGTATTAATAAGGCAAAAGGTGTTCTTGGTTTTGTAAAAAGATGGTGTAAAGAATTTAATGATCCTTATATTACAAAAACTCTTTATATATCACTGGTTCGACCTATTCTAGAGTATGCTTCAACAGTTTGGAATCCGCAGTACATTTGCTGACAAAATTGAATCTGTTCAAAAACAGTTTTTGTTGTTTGCTTTACGAAATTTACGTTGGAACCCTAACATTAAACTTCCATCTTACGAACATCGTTTAAAGTTATTAGATTTACCTACATTAAAAAGTAGAAGAACAATGCTTAATGTTACGTTTTTGTTAAAAATTATAAAAGGTGATTTAAATTCCGAATACCTTCTTGGTAAAATATTTTTTAATGATGTTAATCGTCCATCTCGAAACTATATTGCCTTAAAATTATCTCTTTGCAAAACAACTTTGCCCAGCACGATCCTTTTCGATCAATATGCAATGAATTCAATTTTTACTTTTCCATCTTAGATTGGACTGATTCCACTATAAAAGTTAAAAAGTAAATTTTAGCATTACTAAATAATTAAATATTTGTTTTTCTTGTTGTTGTTAATTGTTTATAAATATAATTTTGTTTGTTTTTTATGTTTGTTTGATTGTTTGTATTTGTATTGTGTTTGTTTTCCTTTTTTGACCTTCAAAACTCACACCACGCTTAATTGTATGATGGTTGTTGATGTCGATGCTGGTCCTTTCATTGTGTGATGAAAGGTTGATACTAATCCCTCTGCCATATTGAGAATATGGTGGTCTGGTTGATGAATTTTATCTCCTACCACACTTGATTGAACATAATTATCAGAAAGGAATAGTTTTAAGTAATGTTTATTTCTAGTTTTTAGCTTTCGTTTCAGGCACCTCGCAACGGCTAGTATTTTGGACTAGCTCCCTCAGAGCCTAATCTCATGATATTTAATTATATCGGGATAGGTGACTTCCTAGTTAATCTATTAATTAGCTATGATGGAAGGTATAATTCTGGCCTGGGCCTTCGGGCCTTTAAAAAAAACTGCATTTGGTTGGGATATCGTTGTCTCACTCATCATGGCAGTGAGAAATGGGGATCCGGCCCCGTGGGCTAACACTGTGTTGTTGTCTTGTCAGCTCACCTCTTAAATTTGTTTGTGCTTTCGAATTTAGAGTCTTCAAATAGGCCCAAGATTTGTTTTAACCGGCCTTGATTTTTTAAGTATCGAATTTTTAAAAATTTTCACTAATTAATGGTATTAGAAGGGGATTTCTAATTGAACCGACAAAAAATCAAAAAACATTTCGCTCCTACTGTGGTTTGTCGCATCTGTAAAGGTTAGTTTTTGTAGCACATTTTTAGAACTGAATAAACATGATCGTTTAAAGGCAGTTGTAGGAAACCGTCATTGTTCTCGGTACCTTGCGCACACTCATTTCAGTAAAGATTGTCGTAGTAAAGGTAGATGTAAGGTGTGTAAATCGAACCACCATTTTTTGCTTCCCATATCTAAAACCCTTCGAAAATGACCTCGATCGTCCTCCCAAAATAAATGCTGTAATTTAAATGTTGTGCATCAGCAACCTATCTCCCATTCATGTAGCTATAGAACTGAATTGTTAAAGTTAAAAGCTTTTAGTTTGCCCCAAAAGATGTCAGTTCATTCGAGTCGATTTACGCCGTTTAATATAGTTGTTGGTTGAAAGTCGTCAAATGATACCTAGTTCGTATCGATGATAAGCTCAACACATTTTTTGTTTGTTTTAACTAGCATCTTTAATTTGTTAACATATTCATACTTTACAATTGTATTTTTACATTTGGATAGAGTATTTGTTGCATTGTTTTTTGAAGCGCATTTAGATAAGTGTGTGGAAATAAATGGCAAGAAATATTTTCATATACAATATTTTAATCTGGCTGTAGTTCGAGCCACAAAATTTTCGTCGTATATTTTTGCATTTTTTGAGTCGTATCGTAGTCACTAGTCGGTCTCAAAATGCACCTAGCAAAGAACCTAGTTCGTTCCAGCATGGGATCTCTCATAAATCTAGTACTCCTTAAAATGTGAAGGGACCTCGCCCGTCTCCATGCACGATTAAAGGAGGTTCTAGTCGATTACAAATTGCGAAGGGACCTCGTCCGACCCCATGCGCGAGTACTAGTAGCACTAGTCTATATCGAAACGAGTCTAATAAGAGAGCTCGTCCGTATCATAGCACGCTCATCGCAGAATCGCAGCCCGAACAGTCAGTCGTCATCGCTCGCTGACACTCGCCATATATGGGTCCTCGTCCGTCTCGGCAATTTATCATTCGTTACTCTCAACAGTCACTAGCGGCATTAGATAAACCCTCGCATTCTAGCCGACACAATTTATACAATGGAGCATTTCACCGAGCTAGTTCGACAAAGACATATAATTTTTTTGTTTGGTCTTTTAAATACTTTTTTGAATTGAAAAAAATTTACATACATAGTTTGAATTATGGCAATTTTTTGAATTTTTGATACCGCATGTCACAACTAATTAAAATATAACCCCCTCTTACGTATTTTTGAAATTCTAGGACTTATCTTAAGTTATTTTTTCGATTTTCATCATGATTGCAGCGACGCTGCAAGGCGGGCGGCAATGTTTACGCCAAACGTCGTAAAGCTTATTTTTTCTTTCTACAAATTTTAAATTCTATTTATTTTTTATGTATATTTACAGTTGGCACTTCGGCCACTGTAAATATCAAAATTTCTTAAATTTGTTGTTCTTTTTTGTTACGGCTTTTGTTTTGCCGCATGATTTGAGATCAGACTCTTATCGGAACCGCAAAGGTAACAACATATAAAAATAAAGCTGCTTTTTATTACGTTTAAAACATTAGTTGTTTGTTTTTTCCTCTATTTTTCTAAATTGGAACTTACTGCGCTGGTGCCCCCGTCGAGCTGTGGCTTCTTGTTTTGTTTTGGATGTTTTGGAAATCCACCCAAGCCACAGCATTTTTATAAACTTTTTGATGAGTTTGTTCCTCTAGAAACAAAATACACTCGACCTCAACAACGACCATGGTTTAATAATGGCATTAAAGAGTCAATTGTTAAGCGCGATGAGGCTTAAAGCTGTTGGAAGAAATAAAAAGCACCTCAACTGCATAAAGAATTTTAACTAATAAGAAATAAAGTTAATAGAGAGATAAAAGACGCTAAAAAAAATTTTAAGATAAAAAATTTAGATTTGCGGTAGTGAAATTGACCAGTTTTATGTGCATATTAACATCTAATGAGAAAAGCGCGACAGTGAACCATTATTCCAGTATTTCTCTTTAACTCATTACTGTTATTTTTTTTTATTGGCGTGATTATCACGTGATGATGCTCTTGACACTCGTCACTTGATATCGCTGCTACATTAAATCATATTTGGTCTTAGCAAAAATTTTTTTTACAACACAAATTTACGGATGCGCAAACATGATTTGGATTTAGCAATAATAACCATTTATTGTTATTTTAAAATAAATGAAAATTTAAATATGGTTTGAGTGATCTTATTTTTCGAACTACTATCTGAAAATAAGCACGAGTAGACGGGACATTCTTTGATGATATTTAACTTTGAGCATACATGCATAGTGTAGTACATGCTACTAGCCATCTAGACCGACATTTGCATAAACTGCATTGGAAGTGCCTCAAGAACCCGTTACCGGTTCAATTGTACGGTATCATATTTTCAGCTTGAAATTCAATCGCCTCATTCCATTATATCTTTTCTCTCACAATCTCGAAAGCGAAAGGTCGTGTGCTATTAAAAAATGCCAACTTCTTTTAGTTGATATATCTAAATTAAATCACCTTCATTAATTTAGGTTTTGTTCATTTTCAAAAAACAGTCAATTTCACTTTTCTCTATAATTAAGTCTGTTAATGTAATTTCTAGCGTATTCCATATTGACTCATAGAATTGAAAATCTTAATGTTGGACTTAACTAGATTTTAGTTAAAGGCATACTTAAGTTTCGCAATTCAAATGAGTAAATAGTAGTCTAATTGCTTGTAAGTTTATATAAAAATTACATAAGTATATTTAAATTTTTTTATGATAGGTGATAAGTTTATCTCACCCATTTAGATTCTAATGCTCATTAATTTCTTTACTTTCTAATCGTTTCGATGATTTTATAATTGATTAAAATTAAGACATAAATATAAAAAAGAATAAGTTTAAATATGAAAATCAATTTTATGTATTCAAACAAAAAGTTGACTATATAAATTAGTAATACGAAACTTAAAATTGATATAAGTATTTAACCCAACTCAATAAATGAGATAAAAAAAAGATATAGAAGAAAAAAAGAGTTAAACATGAGATATAATTTGATTATATTAAATCATAACTAAAAGCTTAACCATTGAAATGTCTGGTTTTGCCATTTAAATGTTTCAGATTTTAGTATCATTTTTTTTTACAATGCAATCTTACTTTCACACAAACCCAAATAACCCCAACAACAATATACCTACGCAACATGCTACAACAACACAATTTCGTCACTGAGCTCACCGTCTGAGTTAGAGAATGTATGTTAGTGCTCTCTTTGTTTATACTTATATTTTGAAACAAAAACTGAAGTAGTTAAGTGGCAATTAACAACACACTAATTGAAATTTATATAAAGCTAATGAAATATATCTATAAATAGTTAACTACGTTAATAAAATGTTGTTAGCTTAGTGAAAAATAAAATACCAACTTAAAATTAGTTAACTAAATCATAAAATTAAATTTTTAATAAATTAACTAAATCATTGAATTAAAATTTTGTAATATGGTATTTTGTATTAAAATAAACGTATTGCCATTAAAAATTAAATGAAACGTCTCGCGCGTTCCGAGGTCTTAGGCAAACTAACTTTACGTCAATCTTACAGGTTTTTTTTAAACTTTTAGTGTTGCCTTTTTCAGGGATCTTTACAGTCGACTATCCTGATCATATGCAGCGACCTCGCTGTCGTTGTCATTTTCATCATCGTCGCAATTGTCGTATTCGAAATTTGGAGGAAGTTGGCACCAAGGCTTCAGCTTGTCAGAAGCGTATACTGAAGTATAATGGCGCGTCGTACGTTTGGTGTTAGGCAAGTCTTCAATTAAATAGCGGTCTCGCCCAAGCGATTGTTTGATTACAAAGGGACCTTTACGCATTTGATCAAACCATAGAAATTTTTTCATTTTGTTTAAAGTTTTTTCGACACTTAAATGACCGTTTTTATCGTGGCAATCTTGTACCATCTTATGTCGAAGTGCTTTTGGAACTACCCACAATTTCGTACCATTCACAATTTTGAACAGTCTGCCTTGTTCCACGCAAAAGTCTTCGATACCGATTTTAATATCGAAATCTTGCACCCTAAGCCACCAACGTGCAATTCTTGGTATCAGTTCACGTTTTTCCATAGCAGTTTTTACCGCACTGCAATCAGTCACAACCTTAAGTGTTTTACCGTCAACGTAATATCGATATCGTTCAAGAGTTTCGACGACTGCTAATGTTTCAAGCTCGTAACTGTGGAAGTTCTGTTCTACGTCGGTCGTTGAGCCGCTGTAGTATGCCACAGGTTTCAAATCGCCCCCCTCGTCTTGTAGCAAAACTCCAGCTACACCAATTGAACTTGCATCTGTGTGAATTTCGTGAGCCGCTTCGACTCGGTAAACGGCTAAAACAGGCTGAGACGTTAATTTTGTTTTTAATTCGTTAAACGATTTTTCTTGATCGTCCGTCCAGTTAAAAATTTAATCTTTACGTAATAATTTACGAAGTGGTTCAGATATTATTGCGTAACCTGGTATACATTTTCGAAAATAACCGCTTAGTTCAAGAAATCTTCGTACTTCTGTAACGTTCGTTGGTTGTTCAAAGTTGTGTATCGCTGCCGTTTTAACTAAACCAGGCGTTAACCCATCTGGCGTTAGTTGATGCCCTAACAACTGTATCGCATTTTGAAATATTTAGCGTCAAATTTGCATCTAGTAATACCACTAATACTATTTTGAGTTTCCTAAACATTTCGTCATAGGTACTACTTCCGATTAAAATATCGTCCATATAATGAAGCATATTCTCTTTTCCAGCACGTTCTTGAATTTTCGCCATCAATCGTTGAAATGCAATTGGTGCATTCTTTAATCCGAAAGGCATTCGTTTAAATTCAAATAACCCATCTGTAGTTATAAATGATGTGTATTTACGACTACCGGGTTCGATTTCAATTTGATTATAACCGCTGTTCATATCAAGTGTTGTGAAATATTTGTACCGCGCCGCTTCTTGAAGAACTTCTTCGATGTTTGGTAACGGGAAAATTTCGCGATCCGACTCGCGTATTCGGATTCGGATCGCACCACAATATCGTTTTCGAGTAAGTCACTTATCATTTCCGCGACAATTTGTTTTTTTGGTTCCGGGACACGATATGGGGCTTGTGCAACAACTTCGTTTGAATTTATTTCTATTTTCATTTTTACTAAATCTGTTTTTCCGATATCACTTAACCCGTTTGCAAACACATTTTCGTTGTCATAAATTATGTGCATTAATTCAGACTTTACGTTCTCATCAATAATGTCACATTTAATTTGATTCTCGTTTATACTGTTAACTATTTTTTTAGATTCCGTTTTGAATAAATTATCGATTTTTACTTTGCCGTTCTCAATCGTTAAACGCAAATTTTTAATAAAATTGTCTTGTCCGAGTAAAATATCGTTGAGCAACAGCTCATCTTCTACCGAATATAACGTAACCGGCAGGTTTGAATTGCTAAGCTCTAAGTTTGTTTTCTCTTATTTATTTTGTTAGGTTCCGGTTTCTTTTGAAATTGCACATAAATAAATATTTGTAGTGTCGTAGTGATTAGAGTATCGACAAGATCCCACCCAATCCGACGAGCCAGCAAGAGCACCGCTAGGTGTGCACGGCCGCCGATTTCTCTAGTCATCTTGTTATGCTTTTCGCAAATATTCGCCCGCCAGGATAGCAAAACGCGCGCAATACAATAAGAAATAGCGATCAGCTTGAGGCGATAGCAAAACACTCGACGCGCATTACAGTAGGAAGTAAACAAACATGGAAAGAAGTTAAAAACATAGGTTTAATCAGAGAAACTCCCGAATCATACCAATACCTATATATAAATGGTGGGGTCTATATATATATATATATATATATATATATATATATATATATATATATATATATATATATATATATATATATATATATATATATATATATATATATATATATATATATATATATATATATATATATATATATATATATATATATATATATATATATATATAGATATATATATATATATATATATATATATATATATATATATATATATATATATATATATATATATATATATATACCCCACCATTTATAATACGTATAAACACCAACAACAATCATTAAGCAAGCAAAGCGAGCCACAATTTTCGTTCATTTAATATGAATTCATGAAAGCGCACGTTACAATTCTCGCTTGGCTTGTATGTGCAAGCACATAAGTGCGCCTTGGTTGGTTTGATTAAAAGGCTGGTTGCTACCGATACTTATGATGTTGTTACATGTTTGACTGGTTGACAGTCAAACGAATCATAAAGCCGTTATACTTATATTTATTATAAGTATATATGTATATATTTTGGGGCAATTATAATTTTATTATAATCGGCCGTTTAGTAAATAACCGTCGGTCGGTCAATACGGACACCTTCGCCTACTCGCCGATAGTACAGTGCTGGATAGTGTGATTGTGTTAGTAGAGGCTCCGCAGTTCCGCCGTCTTTGCGCGTGCGACCATACCTCGCCGTCTTTGCGCAAGCGACCGTTTAACCTAGGTATTACGTCTGCGTACGAACTTACGTTTTTTTACTAACTTTTTAAGTATTTATACATATTTAAACCGCCGTTGCCGAACACAACACTGTGCGAGCCAGCGCCAAGCGTCGTATTCACGAACCCGCCTCGTTTCACGAACTCATCGTTGCCGAACTCCAAACTGTACGAGACAAAGCCAAGCGTCGTATTCACGGTTCGTGAATACGACGCTTGGCTTTGTCGTTGCCGAACTCGAAATTGTACGAGTCATCGCCAAACGTCGTATATACAAAATACGTCGTTGCAAAACTCAAAACTGTAAGAGTCAGCGCCAAACGTCGTATTCACGGAATCCTTCATTGCCGAAAAACAAAGCCGTACGAGTTCTCGTCAAACGTCGCATCCACGAAATCCGTCGTCGTCACATACGAATCCAAAGACGTCATCGTTGAGTCATATTTACGAGCCGTTAATTAAATTAACTATAAATATTGCTGCAATTAGCATTTTAGAAAAGAATAAAATAAAATAGAAGACAAATATATAACATCGTCCGAACCGAACTCATTTGATGAGTCAGTAAATTTACCGAAAGGTAGTGCATTAACTCGTGCGTTATATTTGATCTATTTTATTTCTTTTCACCCCGAAGGTTTTATTGGTCCTTCGGGCAATTCTGGGACGACGAGCGATACCTCAGCCCACGAATAAAACCGACGTCAAAGTTATTTAAATTTTATTAAAATTAAATACAATTTAATTGTAGCATCATTAAATAATCTTCCGAGCGAGCTCGGTCTCCCAGGTTCTACTATTAAACAACAGTAAAATTGATTATGTCAATACAGCAAAAAATTTAGGCATTATATTTAACAAAACCCTAACATGGAACAATCATATAAAGTCTATGGAATGTTTAGAACTTAATGGACTATACAATATTTGACACCATTACGGATAAGAATTTTACCTGCCAAAACATATCTTGTCCAAACCCTTTTGTACTGTTGTGACATTTTCTCAAAAGGCGATTGCATAAGTATGTAAAAACTAAATATGCTTTTTAATAACATTGACAGATACGTATTTGGCACTGACCATATCTCGAAATTTTTTAATATAATTTTAATATGACCTTTGCAAATTATTTAAAGTATCGTGCGTTGTTGTATTTGCATAAGATAATTAGTACCAAAGAATCGATTTATCTCTATGATAAATTGACTTTTTCAAAATCAAATCGAGCTAATACTGGCATTCAATTAGGACATTTTTGTCTCACGTCAGAAAGAAAGTTTTTATTTTTTCAATACGTCTTTGGAACGAACTTACAACTTACATGAGAAAAATCGTATCGCTGTGTAATTCAAACGACTTCTTTATGACAGATATTCCTTTATGCAATAATATAGTATTAAGATTATTTCAATTGTATTTAATTTAAGTTAAAATCATTTTAATTGTATTTAATTATAAAATAAGCTATAGTAAAAAATGTTTTACATATGTCGTTAATCTTATTGTTTTCTGTAATTGACACTTCAACAGGTCCGAAACAGATATTGTGACGGCAAAATAAAAGTCGGCTAATTGAATGTAATTAAAAATGTGTATTTATTGAAAATAAATGTCAAAACTGATATTTTCGTTAAAAGCAAATTGTGCGCAGGAATATCACGTCTGTCTCGTTCCAAAATCGTTGCATCTCTGGCAAATGTGTATGCATTTTTCTTACTTTGTCTCTCTGATCGCTTTGGTTTCGTTTTGCTTTGTTCTTTGTTCTTTCTGTCTGTTAATTTAAATTTTTGTTGTTGAATGTGCTATGTAGATGGCGCCATTTCGTGGTTAATTGACAGATGGCGCTGACAGATATGTTATTTCAATATTTATTTTTCACTTCATATAATTGCAATATTATTATTAAGACTTTTCTTGTATTTTTCTTGTATTGGTAAAACTGTTTCATATTTTATATCTCTTATTATGTTTATTATTATTGTTTCATCTATAAATAAAAAAATGAATTCTTCTTTCTTTCTTTCTTTCTTTCTTTCTTTCTTTCTTTCTTTCTTTCTTTCTATCTTTCTTTGTACCAAATAGGCGCCTAAACTATTCATCCGATTGTGATGAAAATTTGGGAAGTTGCTATGCTCACGCCAACCTAAGTATAGGGCAAAGGAAAATTTGCAACGCCCACCTATTACGCCCACAATTTGTAAAACTAAGTTAAAATATTCGATTATTTCGCTAATATTGCTCCCAAAAATCTGAAAATTGGTATCTGAGTTTGTATAGCTACTGTCGATAATTTCCACAAAAATGGGCGAGGTTGGATGAATTTTACGCCCACTTTGTAAAAAATTGAAAATATGCGATAACGTGGCTAATATTGCTTATAAAAATCTGAAATTTGGTATTTGAGTTTGTATTGGCACTGTCGATAACTTTAACAAAAATAGGCGTGGTCGGATCAATTTAACGCCCACTTTCAAAAAAATTGTGGATCATTTTTACGCCTAACACCGGGAAGAATAACAGGAAATATAAAATTTGCCACGACCACTTATTACGCCCTCAATATATTTCATAAAGTAAAAATATACGATGACATTGCTAATATTGCTCGTAAATACTTGGGATTTTGTTTCTGAGTTTGTATGCCGATAATTTCACAGCCGTAACTCAGAATCGCTACAACGGTGAGTACCGAGAAGTTCTGCTAACTAACGGGAGTACCGGGAAGTTCCGTTACTAACAGAAGTGCCAAATACTCTTGAAACTGCTCGGCGGATATAATATGCTGATGAGCTGCATTATAGTAAACTCATGGAATGCTGTCTTTAATGTCTTCTTGTTGGCTAGTGCACTCACCTCAGGTTGACTGCTGATGCGAATTTTTGTAAATAGAACTTTACCAATTGACTCAAAAATATTTGTTTTTTTTATGACTTGAGCCGTCATAACTTGAATTGATGACAAATTTGCATGCCAATACTGCTTCTAAGCATTATTCGTTCTTCTTACTAAAAAAAAAAGCATCCTTAATTGACCTAATGAAACTTAATGGCGCCCTCTTCGTTCGTTTGAAGTTATTATCTTTATTTGAAGTAAAAAATTCATTATTTTCCCGAATTATATTCATTTTGTTAATAAGTTGCTGCTTAATTTCTTCGCGACGTTTCCCTCGTAAGACATCCGTTTGATGTCAAATACCATAGTGCATTTTAAATCGCCTTATCGACTCTTTCTAAACGATTCCAATTCGTTGACATGTTGACATAAACTACCAACGACCAGGATGACTTTTGAACCCCACCAATCCTTGCTCCTCGAAGAATAAGCCAGAATGGTCCCTAATGTTTTTATACTTATACTATGAATTAATTTTGGCATAAGTAATAATAAACTTAAAAATTCATAAAAAACTGTTCTCAGCTGTAGCAAATCTCTTAATGAGTTTACGGGTTCCCGGACATAGGGACATTCCAGGGAACTGTAAAGCTGCTGAACTTGTTCCAGAGAGTACAACAAAAGAAATTCTACCCATTAACAAGAAATATGGCATTCCTCTATCAACATGTAAACTCCTCATCAGGGAAATCTTGGAAAATAACTTTAGATGGATGGGAAGTCGTACATGCAAGATTTCGCGAATTATATAGTCACAAATGAATCTAAAAGTAGCGTTCTAACAGAACACTGTATCATAGGTACTCATGCAAGAAGACTAGTTATCTTCTCAAATAACTTCTGTATAAGCTGTACATTTGGATAATACATCTGGAGAAGCATTTCTTCGTAGGCCTAGTAGATATATCTAAAACGAATATAAATAATATTCTTAATTAACTAAACAGTACAGGATAATTCAGTTAATACATACAAATACTCTAATTATCTTTTTCCCATGTACTTTATGATGTATTGCTATTGCTATGGTCAAGACTTAATAACTCTATCTCTTGGCAAGTTACCCATAAATTGGAAAATTGTTCTCGGATCTGCTTTAAAACACTTATAACAACGATGTACTACCTTTTGAACAAGTTGTCTGCCTCGTAATGGCCAAAAACCTTGTCTCAGAATTGCCAATAATCCTTGCGGTCCAAAGTATTTCATTCAAATGAGTGATTAACAAATACACCCACTCATCACTATATGGAAGCAAAATTTAATGTCTAGTTTATACGACAGATTCGAATTTTGAATTTTACCTCCTACACGAATTTGAGCTAGCGACTTAATTTTAGAGCAGTCTGGTAAACTTTTATTTGTTTCTAAAATCTTTTTTTCATTTGAGAAATTTTTGTATTGTATTATTATATCCTTTGCCAAGCGCAAGTGCACTTACCAAAGAGTATATTGAGTTTGTTCTTTCGTTTATAAAGCCCAGAAGGGGGAGTGGTAGGTATGACAAAGTGTGTATATAAATGATCAGTGTCAGATTCTGAGTCGATTTAACGATGTCTATCTGTCCGTCTATTTCTATTTATTTATTATCAGATTTTGTCTTCCTAGTGTAATATCTAATAAAACTACACTAGCAGCATGATTAATGTTATGTGGAATGAACAATTAAAATATGTAAAATATATTTCATAATAAACACAAGAAATATACAATATAACACTAGTGAATGCCCGGCATGCGTTGCAATGCCGTTAGTAACGGAACTTTCCGGTACTCCCGTTAGTTAGCGGAACTTCTCGGTACTCACCGTTGTAGCGATTCTGAGTTACGGCTGTGAAATTATCGACATACAAACTCAGAAACAAAATCCCAAATTTTTAGGAGCAATATAAGCAATGTCATCGTATATTTTCACTTAATTAAATAAATTTAGGGCGTAATAAGTTGGCGTGGCAAATTTTGTATTTCCTGTTATTCTTCCCGGTGCATTCCGTTACATGTTTTCTATATAGCACATCAAGTTTCTGAGCAATGGTGTTAGGCGTAAAAATGATCCACAATTTTTTTGAAAGTGGGCGTTAAATTGATCCAACCACGCCCATTTTTGTTAAAGTTATCGACAGTGCCAATACAAACTCAGATACCAAATTTTAGATTTTTATAAGCAATATTAGCCACGTTATCGCATATTTTCAATTTTTTTCAAAGTGGGCGTTAAATTCATCCAACCTCGCCCATTTTTGTGGAAATTATCGACAGTAGCTATACAAACTCAGATACCAATTTTCAGATTTTTGGGAGCAATATTAGCGAAATAATCGAATATTTTAACTTAGTTTTACAAATTGTGGGCGTAATAGGTGGGCGTTGCAAATTTTCCTTTGCCTATACTTAGGTTGGCGTGAGCATAGCAACTTCCCAAATTTTCATCACAATCGGATGAATAGTTTAGGCGCCTATTTGGTACACAGAAAGGTAGAAAGAAAGAAAGAAAGAAAGAAAGAAAGAAAGAAGAATTCATTTTTTTATTTATAGATGAAACAATAATAACATTATAAGAGATATAAAATATGAAACAGTTTTACCAATACAAGAAAAATACAAGAAAAGTCTTAATAATAATATTGCAATTATATGAAGTGAAAAATAAATATTGAAATAACATATCTGTCAGCGCCATCTGTCAATTAACCACGAAATGGCGCCATCTACATAGCACATTCAACAACAAAAATTCAAATTAACAGACAGAAAGAACAAAGAACAAAGCAAAACGAAACAAAGCGATCAGAGAGACAAAGTAAGAAAAATGCATACACATTTGCCAGAGATGCAACGATTTTGGAACGAGACTTTTGCTTTTAACGAAAATATCAGTTTTGACATTTATTTTCAATAAATACACATTTTTAATTACATTCAATTAGCCGACTTTTATTTTGCCGTCACATTGTTTCCAAAATCGTCTCTAAAGTTTTATTTTGCCTTTGCCAATGTTTGCTGTAAATCGCTGCCAACGTCGATGCAGCAAAAAATCGCGGAATTTTCCAGACAAAGTTCAAAAGGCAGCACGTTTTCTACAACAACAACAGCAGTATAATTTTCGAGACTTCGTTAGATGAATACTAGGAACAAGCGCAGAATGCAAAAGGAAGCTTCAATGTCTGGGGAAAGCGATTCGGACGACTTGAATCGCACTGCCGTGCAGGCTGCCGTGCAGGCTACCGTGCAGGCTACCGTGTCCAACGACCAACTCAACTCGATATTGTCAGGAATTTCTCTGCTGCAGAAATCTCTACACGACCTACGCCGGGATACATTTTGCGAGATGAATGAACTTCGAACGCAAGTACGTGCAGATGCTGCTGGTAACCAGTTTTCATTGAAGCCGCCGCTTACTGACCACGTGAACAACCACGACTGTGTGCTGGTAGATGAAACAAAGATGACTTATTCATCAAGAGCTGGTGCTCCGCCGCCGCCACCAGCACATGGTTTACGAGAGTTTGCGCTGCCGCCGCAGCAACCGCCACAGCCAAGGTCAGGTGTTTCAACCGATTGCATGTTTCAGCAACATGTTGCTATGTCGTCAGCATCATTGCAGTCGACTTCAAATGTTTTGCCAAACGCGTTGCATCAGCAACAAGCTGCTACGTCGCCGCAGTATTTGCAAGCAGCCCATAGTGTGCCAAGATTATCGTATGTGGACGATAATTCTGCCAAATTGTTTCAATTACCAGTCTTTAGTGGGAATCCTGAAGAATGGCCATTATTTAATGCTGTTTTTATTGACTCTTCAAATGAGTTTGGTTACAACAACAAACAAAATCTGATTCGCCTGCAGAAAGCTCTTAAAGGTGATGCAAAGGAGTCGGTTTTATCTATGCTGATATATCCAGAAAATGTTTCGCAGATAATGACTGAGCTTGAATTTAATTATGGACGGCCTGAACTATTGATACGAACCCAAATGGAAAAGATTCAGCAATTTCTGCAAATATTTGACAATCGCCTGGAAAATATGTTGCCTTTCGCCAACAAGGTAAGGAATATTGTTGCATTTTTCAAATCAAGTACGCTGAATCAACATCTGTTGAATCCTATGCTGCTTGAGCAACTTGTGGTTAAGTTGCCGCAATCGAAGCAGTACGAATGGGCACAACATGCCGCTTGTGCCATATCCAACTATAGAATCATTTGCCGATTGGGTGAGTGGTTTGGCCAAAGTAATCAACCTCATGCCATGTAGTTCGATTACAAATTTTCGTCCAAGCTCCCTGCCTACCGCGCAGTCTCGACACAGCCATGCACCGCAGCAGCAGCAGCCGCGCACTACACAAGCAAATCACCAAGCCGTACCTGAAGCAGTACGCAGAGTTTTATACAGCAATGAAAGCACATCAAACGGCATTTATGACAAGCGTTCTAAGTGCATTCAGTGCAGCCAAAGTCATAAACTTGATGAGTGCACCGATTTTAAGAATCTCAAAGTCGACGATAGGTGGACTTTCGTTAAGAAACATTTAATATGTTTCGCCTGTGTATGCAAAGGGCATGGGTTAGCAAACTGCCGCAAGAAAATTGCTTGTGGTGTCGAAGACTGCAAACGCATGCACCACAAACTTTTACACAACAAGGTAGAGCTGCCAGTGCAGGGGCAGCCACGTGAGCACGTCCTCAACTGTCGCTCAAATTTTCAGATAGGACAACTATTCAAAATTATGCCCGTTACACTTTTTGGTCCTCAAGGTAGCATGTCCACTTATGCTATGATTGATGAAGGATCGTCTTTGTCCTTGCTTGAAGAAGATGCCGCAGAAGCCCTCGGCTTAAAGGGGCAATCACAACAGTTTATTCTTCAATGGCTTGGAGATAATACCACAACACAACAATCCAAAAAGGTCGCTTTTGGTATAAAGGGAAATTATGCCAACGCTGCTGAGTTTCATTTGAAAAATATTAGGACCGTCAAAGGGTTAAATCTGCCAACACAATTGTTCAACAAAGACATGTATGAACATTTATCTTCGCTCCCAATTGCAAACTACAACAACATAAAGCCAGTCTTAATGTTAGGCTTGGACAACTGCCACTTGAGGATCTGTAAAAGTGTAGTTGAAGCCAAGTTAAATGAACCTGTCGCAGCGTTTACAAAATTAGGTTGGGTGGCATTTGGGCCTGTGAATCAACGTGACACAAGTCAAAGATTTTTTCACGCTCGCGAATTACAAACTTTGACAATTGCACAAAACTGTAGAAGACTATTTGATGTTAGAGAACCTAGGAGTCAACAACAGCGCAGTTTTATTAGAATCCGATGAAGATAGCCGCGCAAGAGACATTTTAGCCGATACAACAAAATTCACTGATCAGCGATACGAGGTCGGTCTCCTTTGGCGCAGCGACGGCATAGAGCTTCCATCAAACTTCGAAACTACAAAGCAACGTTTAATAAACGTTGAAAGAAAAATGTACAAGGATCCTGAATATGCCGAAAAATATAAAACAGAAATAAACAAATATATTAACAAAGATTATGCTCGACTTTTAACTGACGATGAGGCTGCGCGTGAAGGTTCGCGCACATGGTACTTGCCGCACTTCGGGGTAGTTAACCCAAATAAGCCACAAAAATTAAGAATAGTATTCGATGCCGCTGCTGTCACCTCGGGTGTGTCTCTCAACTCTAAGTTATTGAAGGGGCCAGAGCACGCTCAATCACTTTTAGCCATTCTTTTTAAGTTTCGCCAACGCAAAGTTGCAGTAGCCGGAGACATTCAAGAGACGTTCTCGCAAATTCGAATAAGAGCTGATGACCAAGATTCTCAACGTTTCCTTTGCCGCGATGGAGACATCACGAAGCCAATACAGACGTATTGCATGACATCCATGATCTTTGGAGCAGCTTGCTCACCATGCTGTGCGGAATATATAAAATATTTGAATGCAGCCAAGTACAGCGATAGCATGACACAAGGTGCAAGCGCACTAATACACAACACATACGTAGATGACATCGTTGTTAGTCTGGACGATGAAGAGGGAGCAGAGACAACTTGTTTAGAAGCAAAACAAATTTGCGCTGCCGCTGGATTTAATTTACGCAACTTTGTCTCAAATAACAAGAAGGTGCAAGCCACGCTGAATGGGAAAGACCAATTCCATGAAAATATGTTTACTATGGACCGGCAATGCGACACTGAGAAAATATTGGGTCTATTTTGGAATACTGACGACGATACTCTGAGATTCAACTTTAAATTTCATAAAGTGCCATGCGCCGTTTTGCTGCAGAAGAAACCGCCAACAAAGAGAGAAATGCTTAGCCTTATCATGTCCGTCTTCGATCCAGTTGGGCTCCTAGCAAATTTTATGATATTTACTAAATTAATGCTTCAATCCACTTGGAAGCTAGGAATCGGCTGGGATGACGAGATTCCGGTTCAGCTTTGTGAGCAGTGGTGGAACTGGTGAAAAGAGTATGGCAACGTAAAGAAATTTTCTGTTCCTCGTTGTTACTCTTCTTGGTTGACATCTGCAGACGACATTCAGCTGCATGTTTTTGTAGACGCAAGTTCCAGTGCCTATGCAGCTGTCGCATATCTGCGCATTAAAAAACAAGGATGTGTAGCCGTCGCTTTCGTTGCAGCCAAAACAAGATGCGCCCCTTTGAAGGGCATGACTATCCCACGCTTGGAACTGCAAGCAGCAGTACTCGGCGTTCGCCTTAAAATATTAATTGAAGAAAACCACGAAGTACCAAGACTAGAAACATTTCGCTGCGTTCTCATCGAAGCGGAGATCATTATTAACAGCCGCCCATTGACCAATTTGTCGATAACGACTGAGGAGGAGGAACCACTAACCCCGAACCACTTTCTGACGGGCTGCCTTAATTCGACTCAAACACCATGCCTCAACGAGGAGAAGATTTGCCTCCGAAAGCAATGGCAGATCGCCCAAAACCTAAAAGACAGACTATGGAAAAGGTGGACTGTCGAATATTTGCCAAGCCTACTTCAACGTTCCAAATGGAGAGAAGAAGTCACCCCATTGCAGCCAGGTCAATTGGTTATAATTTGTGATCCGAACCAACCGAGGAGCCAATGGACAAAAGGACGAGTGACTGAAACCCACAAAGCAAAGGATGGGCAGGTTCGGACCGCTAATGTGCTGACGGCGCAAGGACAAGTACGACGACCTGTCAGCAAGCTAGCCGCTTTAAATTTTGTTGAAGTCCCAGTGAACTTCACGAGGGGCGGAATGTCAGCGCCATCTGTCAATTAACCACGAAATGGCGCCATCTACATAGCACATTCAACAACAAAAATTCAAATTAACAGACAGAAAGAACAAAGAACAAAGCAAAATGAAACAAAGCGATCAGAGAGACAAAGTAAGAAAAATGCATACACATTTGCCAGAGATGCAACGATTTTGGAACGAGACAGACGTGATATTCCTGCGCACAATTTGCTTTTAACGAAAATATCAGTTTTGACATTTATTTTCAATAAATACACATTTTTAATTACATTCAATTAGCCGACTTTTATTTTGCCGTCACAATATCTGTTTCGGAACTGTTGAAGTGTCAATTACAGAAAACAATAAGATTAACGACATATGTAAAACATTATTTACTATAGCTTATTTTATAATTAAATACAATTAAAATGATTTTAACTTAAATTAAATACAATTGAAATAATCTTAATACTATATTATTGCATAAAGGAATATCTGTCATAAAGAAGTCGTTTGAATTACACAGCTATACGATTTTTCTCATGTAAGTTGTAAGTTCGTTCCAAAGACGTATTGAAAAAATAAAAACTTTCTTTCTGACGTGAGACAAAAATGTCCTAATTGAATGCCAGTATTAGCTCGATTTGATTTTGAAAAAGTCAATTTATCATAGAGATAAATCGATTCTTTGGTACTAATTATCTTATGCAAATACAACAACGCACGATACTTTAAATAATTTGCAAAGGTCATATTAAAATTATATTAAAAAATTTCGAGATATGGTCAGTGCCAAATACGTATCTGTCAATGTTATTAAAAAGCATATTTAGTTTTTACATACTTATGCAATCGCCTTTTGAGAAAATGTCACAACAGTACAAAAGGGTTTGGACAAGATATGTTTTGGCAGGTAAAATTCTTATCCGTAATGGTGTCAAATATTGTATAGTCCATTAAGTTCTAAACATTCCATAGACTTTATATGATTGTTCTATGTTAGGGTTTTGTTAAATATAATGCCTAAATTTTTTGCTGTATTGACATAATCAATTTTACTGTTGTTTAATAGTAGAATCTGGGAGACCGAGCTCGCTCGGAAGATTATTTAATGATGCTACAATTAAATTTAATTTAATTTTAATAAAATTTAAATAAATGTGACGTCGATTTTATTCATCTGCTGAGGTATCGCTCGTCGTCCCAGAATTGTTAATAATATGATTGAATGCTTTACTTATACATTCTATACATATACATACTCTATTTGTGTGCTTATGCACGTTTTTAATTAATATATTGATTGATTTTATACAGTATGAATAAGAGAATAATAATTAAAATATAAAGAATATAGATAATAAATTTATTATATTTTTATAAACAAATTAAATTTAAATTTATAGAAAATTATGAACTTTTGTAAACCCTATAATTTTCTCTTAAGGGAAAGGGTGTAGTGTACCCACTAGGCGACTATGCCAAATGGTTTGATGTAGCGTACACTCTTGGTGAATAAGCAAAGTTCTATTTGGTTTTTGGGTGTTCGATTTCGTGTGACACATTTTCGTCACCAAGTACATTATATACGAAAATGTATGCATTTCACTCAATGACCGAATTAATTACAATTTCGTTCTTTGTTTTAACCAATAGAATATATATATATATATATATATATATATATATATATATATATATATATATATATATATATATATATATATAGCCCGCCAGGATAGCAAAACGCGCGCAATACAATAAGAAATAGCGATCAGCATTACAGTAGGAAGTAAACAAACATGGAAAGAAGTTAAAAACATAGGTTTAATCAGAGAAACTCCCGAATCATACCAATACCTATATATAAATGGTGGGGTATATATATATATATATATATATATATATATATATATATATATATATATATATATATATATATATATATATATATATATATATATATATATATATATATATATATATATATTTATAATACGTATAAACACCAACAACAATCATTAAGCAAGCAAAGCGAGCCACAATTTTCGTTCATTTAATATGAATTCATGAAAGCGCACGTTACAATTCTCGCTTGGCTGGTATGTGCAAGCACATAAGTGCGCCTTGGTTGGTTTGATTAAAAGGCTGGTTGCTACCGATACTTATGATGTTGTTACATGTTTGACTGGTTGACAGTCAAACGAATCATAAAGCCGTTATACTTATATTTATTATAAGTATATATGTATATATTTTGGGGCAATTATAATTTTATTATAATCGGCCGTTTAGTAAATAACCGTCGATCGGTCAATACGGACACCTTCGCCTACTCGCCGATAGTACAGTGCTGGATAGTGTGATTGTGTTAGTAGAGGCTCCGCAGTTCTCGCCGTCTTTGCGCGTGCGACCATACCTCGCCGTCTTTGCGCAAGCGACCGTTTAACCTAGGTATTACGTCTGCGTACGAACTTACGTTTTTTTTACTAACTTTTTAAGTATTTATACATATTTAAACCGCCGTTGCCGAACACAACACTGTGCGAGCCAGCGCCAAGCGTCGTATTCACGAACCCGCCTCGTTTCACGAACTCATCGTTGCCGAACTCCAAACTGTACGAGACAAAGCCAAGCGTCGTATTCACGGTTCGTGAATACGACGCTTGGCTTTGTCGTTGCCGAACTCAAAATTGTACGAGTCATCGCCAAACGTCGTATATACAAAATACGTCGTTGCAAAACTCAAAACTGTAAGAGTCAGCGCCAAACGTCGTATTCACGGAATCCTTCATTGCCGAAAAACAAAGCCGTACGAGTTCTCGTCAAACGTCGCATCCACGAAATCCGTCGTCGTCACATACGAATCCAAAGACGTCATCGTTGAGTCATATTTACGAGCCGTTAATTAAATTAACTATAAATATTGCTGCAATTAGCATTTTAGAAAAGAATAAAATAAAATAGAAGACAAATATATAACATCGTCCGAACCGAACTCATTTGATGAGTCAGTAAATTTACCGAAAGGTAGTGCATTAACTCGTGCGTTATATTTGATCTATTTTATTTCTTTTCACCCCGAAGGTTTTATTGGTCCTTCGGGCAATTCTGGGACGACGAGCGATACCTCAGCCCACGAATAAAACCGACGTCAAAGTTATTTAAATTTTATTAAAATTAAATACAATTTAATTGTAGCATCATTAAATAATCTTCCGAGCGAGCTCGGTCTCCCAGGTTCTACTATTAAACAACAGTAAAATTGATTATGTCAATACAGCAAAAAATTTAGGCATTATATTTAACAAAACCCTAACATGGAACAATCATATAAAGTCTATGGAATGTTTAGAACTTAATGGACTATACAATATTTGACACCATTACGGATAAGAATTTTACCTGCCAAAACATATCTTGTCCAAACCCTTTTGTACTGTTGTGACATTTTCTCAAAAGGCGTTTGCATAAGTAGATGATTATACACATTCAATTAGCGTTCGGACGTGTTTAATTTTGCTCCGTGTTTGCGAAAGTGTATTCAATTAAAAATATTAATAAATAAAAATAAGCACATAGCTGGATAGTTACCTATGTCGGCTTATAACTGTGTTGATTTTTTTTTTTTTTTGTCAAAACAAAATAATTAAATAGAAAGAACATAAACAAAAAGAAAATAAACATAAACAAACCTGAAATGAAAAAAACAAATTTCGGCGGGCATTCGCCGAAAAAAAGTGTAGAAACCGTTTCGCCAGGCGCAGCAACAAAAATCTCAGTCAGCGCTTCGTCGCAGAAAGACGAAAGCAGTGTAAAGAAAAATGCAAAAACCGTTTTAGGCGCGCAAACCAATTTGTTGGACACTCCCGCTCAAAGTGCAAACACTTTGCCTTTCCTCTCCAACCAAAATACCCCGCAAGCTGCATCGTCTGCTTTGGTATCAAATCCTGCTTTAACACAAAAACAACATACAGAGGTACTAGCATCGTCGCAACTGCCTTCACTTTCTTGGAGCGCTGAATGTGTAACACCCCTGCAGGAAAAAGTAATGACATCTAACTCATCAGCAAATGAATCTGATTGCAAGACTTCATCAATTAGTCAAAGTGCTAAAGTTAACACTCCGGCTCTGAAACAAATAGGAATAGACCGCTATACAAAAATTGTTAAGCGAAAAATAAGCCCTAAATCTGCAGTTATAAACAAAAATTCTAAAATTGCGAAAGTTAATTCTGGTGATTCAATTTCTACCAATCGTTTTTCTTTATTAAGCAGTGATGACCCTGACACCGAACCTACCCCTTCAACTACCAAACCTCCACCAATTTATCTGCGCGAAAGTAGCTCAAATACCCTTGTGCAACAGATAATAAAGCTAATTGGAAATAATTTCCATATCATACCTCTGTTAAAAGGCAACATTAGGGAAACTAAAGTCCAAACTTATGACGAAAAGTCTTTTAGAACCATCGTTGGCAATTTCGAGAAGAATGGTAAAAACTTTTATACCTATCAACTTAAGAGCGGCAAAGGCTTAGTTGTAGTTATAAAAGGTATTGAACCCGATGTTGATCCTAATGACATTAAAGATGCTTTAAGTGCCGAAGGATTTTCAGCTAAAAGCGTTTTTAATATAAAAAACAAATTGAAAGTTTCGCAACCACTATTTAGAATAGAGTTAGACCCAGTTGCACACAAACTCAAGAAGGGCGAATGCCACCCCATATACAACCTGCGATACTTGCTACACCGCAGAATCACGGTTGAAGAACCCCACAAGCGCACAGGCCCAGTTCAATGCGCCAACTGTCAGGAGTATGGGCATACAAAAACGTATTGCACCCTTCGCAGCGTATGCGTTATTTGTGGTGATCTTCACGCCACATCTGATTGCGCGGCAAATAAAAATGACGCCGGTGCTAAAAAATGTAGTAACTGTGGTGACAATCATACTGCTAACTACAGAGGCTGCCCAGTCTACACCCAATTAAAAGCGAAAATGAACCCAAGCAAAAAACAAGTTGCACCAAAAAAAAACGACGTTCCCATCTTTATTGCTCCCGTCACGCAAGTAACACCAAACCAGTCTTCAGCCCAGTCTTACGCAAGCGTTTTAAAAACAGCTTCTGCTCCACCGATTAATGTCTCAACTCAACCCCAAAATTTAGAATCAATGATTTTTACGCTAACCCAAAGTTTGACCCAGTTTATGGCATCCATGCAAGGTATGTTCCAACAACTTATGCAAAATCAAAACCAGTTGATTCAGACCCTTTTGCAAAACAAATGAATGTCATCAAAATTTGTCATTGGAATGCAAACGGCATTAGCCAACACAAACTTGAAATACAAAATTTTTTAGCTAATAATGAAGTAGATATTTTGCTTATTTCAGAAACCCATCTCACCCATAAAAATAACTTTTATTTAGAAAACTACTTGTTTTACGACACCAAACATCCTGATGGTAAAGCGCATGGCGGCACTGGCATACTCATTAAGTCCAGAATTAAGCATTATGCTCTAGAAAACTTTAGTGAAAGTTTCCTGCAAGCTACATCAATCTGTCTTACTGAATGGTCAGAAAAAATTAATGTATCAGCAATATATTGCCCACCGAGATTTACAGTTACATCACAACAGTTTAAAGACTTTTTCAAAAGCCTTGGGAGTAAATTTCTAGCTGCTGGCGACTATAACGCCAAACATACACACTGGGGGTCTAGACTAATTACTCCCAAAGGTAGGCAGTTATGGCATACACTTTCTCTCGATAATACTCTAGACTTTGTTTCCTCTGGCCACCCCACTTACTGGCCGACTGACCCCCGAAAGATTCCCGATCTTATTGATTTCGGGGTTGTAAAAAATATCAAACGAAATCAAATTAGAGTAGAAACATGCCATGATCTTTCATCTGACCATTCGCCAGTTTTTATAAATATTTCGGACCAGATGTATATTGAAAACTTCCCTAAAAATTTAACAAATAATTCGACCAATTGGCTTCAATATAAAAAATATATTAGTTCGCATCTAATACTAGATCCCAAACTTGACAGTAGTTGTAATGTAGATTTAGCTATTGAAGGAATTGTGAAAACAATGACCCTGGCAGCACAAAATTCGATCCCAAACTTCAATAATCAAAACTTAACGAGGAATCAAACAATAAGAACAAATACCGCCATTCAAAAACTTGTTTGTGCAAAAAGAAAGCTGAGAAGGGATTGGCAAAATCACAGATCTCCGCAGCTAAAACGCGATCTAGTAGCTGCCACAAAGACTCTAAAAAACGCCTTGTTAGGGGAAAAAGAAAAAAACCTCCAACATTTTCTTGAAAATCTCACGCCAACTGCCGCCACCGATTATTCGTTGTGGCAAGCAACAAAAAACTTAAAACGCCCCATGCAAAGAGAATCACCGATTCGACTCCCAAATGGTGCTTGGGCAAGAAGCGATGCTGAGAAAGGTTCAGCTTTCGCAAATCACCTTAAAAACGTTTTTAAACCCAACCCACAGGTTGGCCTTGATCCCACACGAATTTTTCCCAAAAGCAGCTTTATACCCATATCACTTACAGTGCAAGAAGTATCATTAGCCATTCAACAAATTAACCCAAAAAAGGCGCCAGGTTATGATCTTATAACTGGTAAAATGATTAGGGAACTTCCTTATATTGCTGTTGAACTTCTTGTCCTCGTCTTTAACGGTATATTTCGATTTGGATATTACCCTAAAGCATGGAAAATTTCAGAAATTAAAATGATTCCAAAGATTGGCAAAGATCCGACCCATGTTGCTTCTTACAGACCTATTAGCTTGTTACCCACTCTTTCCAAACTTTTTGAAAAATTATTGCAAGCTAAAATCAGTCCTTCTCTATTAGATAATATTGTCCCTCAGCACCAATTCGGCTTCCGAACGAAGCACAGCACTATAGAGCAAGTCCACAGAATTGTGTCAGATATAAACAATGCGCTTGATAAGAAAAAATTTTGTACAGCTATATTTTTAGATGTAGCACAAGCTTTTGACAAAGTCTGGCACAAAGGCTTGGTTTACAAAATTAAAACACTGCTTCCCTGCAATATTCACAGTATCCTCGAATCATATCTTGAATATCGGGTCTTTAGGGTTAAGCACAAGAATTTTGTTTCTAGAGATTTCAATATTCAGGCCGGAGTACCCCAAGGTAGTATACTGGGCCCACTTTTATATCTAATTTACACGGCAGACCTGCCGTCTGATAGGCATCTGACCACTTCGACATTTGCTGATGACACTGCGATTTTAAGCACTCACTCTAATCCGAGAATAGCGACACGCGACCTGCAAACACACCTGTATAAGCTCGAGAATTGGTTGGCTGCATGGCGAATAAGAGTTAACGAGTCTAAAAGCTGCCACGTCACTTTTACACTTAAACGTGACACATGCCCTCCGATTACCCTGAACGGTGTTTCAATTCCGCAGAAAAACGAAGTCAAATACCTCGGAATTCATCTGGATAGGCGACTGACATGGAAGACCCACATCGAAGCTAAAAAGCAGCAAATAAAATTAAAGTCCATTAGTCTGCACTGGCTCCTGAATAAACACTCAACCGTCAGCCTTGACAACAAAGTATTGATCTACAAATCAATAATAAAACCAATCTGGATGTACGGAATTCAACTATGGGGCTCAGCGAGTTCTTCTAACATAGAAGTGCTCCAACGTGCACAGTCAAAAACTTTAAGGACGATTACAGCTGCTCCCTGGTTCATTCGAAACTCTGCGATTCACAAGTACCTTAACATCTCAACAGTTAAAGAAGAGATTTGCAAGACTACTGTAAAATACAAAAATCGACTTAAACTACACCCAAATGTCCTTGCAAAAAATTTGTTAATTGACCCAGGACCGCGTCGATTAAAAAGGAAAACTATTTAGCCTTGAGTTCGCAAATTACATCAAACTGATATTCTTGACAGTATACCACATCCGATGCACAGCTTACGAAAGCCCTATGATGCACTAGGTTGCATTGGCAAATTTCTACGTACTTTTTATTGGAAATGGTACATGATGCTTCTTTTTGCATTGGCTCTAGGTCACAACGTAATGTCCCCATGATACGCCAGGTCGTATCGGGCATGAACAGCGTGTCATGCGACTAAGGCATATAACTACGACATACAGCATGCGAAGGCCCTATGATGCACTAGGTTGCATTGGCCTTTGCCAGCGTGCTTCAAATTGGAAATCGTCCTATTATGCTTTACTCAGCATACTTGATCACAATGTTAAGATCCCACGATACGCAAGGTCGTATTGGTCTTTGACATCGTGTCATCCGACAACGATATACTACAGGCCACTTGATCACAATGTTAAGATCCCACGATACGCAAGGTCGTATTGGTCTTTGACATCGTGTCATCCGACAACGATATACTACATGCTAAGGCCCCATGATGCGCTAGGTCGCATTGGCCTCCGTCATCGTGCTTTTCTTTTTTATCATTGTCTGCTTTGCGCATAAGCCAAATACTTTGGAAACTATATTGTGATTGTCCACATAATTGTTATATAAAATTTGCTTTATCAATTTGTTTTATAAATAACCTTTTTTATTTTTAGCTAAAACTTCAATTCCTGCTTAAATAAGTACATTTGACTTACTTTGATTTACAGCAACAGCTCAAGCATTGGCTTGTAGCTTAAAGCATTAATTTAGATATTAAGATATGATGAATTATTGTTAGTTCTAATACAGAAGATTCAATAAATAAAGAATTAAAAAAAAAAAAAAAAAAAAAAAAAATAAGTATGTAAAAACTAAATATGCTTTTTAATAACATTGACAGATACGTATTTGGCACTGACCATATCTCGAAATTTTTTAATATAATTTTAATATGACCTTTGCAAATTATTTAAAGTATCGTGCGTTGTTGTATTTGCATAAGATAATTAGTACCAAAGAATCGATTTATCTCTATGATAAATTGACTTTTTCAAAATCAAATCGAGCTAATACTGGCATTCAATTAGGACATTTTTGTCTCACGTCAGAAAGAAAGTTTTTATTTTTTCAATACGTCTTTGGAACGAACTTACAACTTACATGAGAAAAATCGTATCGCTGTGTAATTCAAACGACTTCTTTATGACAGATATTCCTTTATGCAATAATATAGTATTAAGATTATTTCAATTGTATTTAATTTAAGTTAAAATCATTTTAATTGTATTTAATTATAAAATAAGCTATAGTAAATAATGTTTTACATATGTCGTTAATCTTATTGTTTTCTGTAATTGACACTTCAACAGGTCCGAAACAGATATTGTGACGGCAACATAAAAGTCGGCTAATTGAATGTAATTAAAAATGTGTATTTATTGAAAATAAATGTCAAAACTGATATTTTCGTTAAAAGCAGGAATATCACGTCTGTCTCGTTACAAAATCGTTGCATCTCTGGCAAATGTGTATGCATTTTTCTTACTTTGTCTCTCTGATCGCTTTGTTTCGTTTTGCTTTGTTCTTTGTTCTTTCTGTCTGTTAATTTGAATTTTTGTTGTTGAATGTGCTATGTAGATGGCGCCATTTCGTGGTTAATTGACAGATGGCGCTGACATTCCGCCCCTCGTGAAGTTCACTGGGACTTCAACAAAATTTAAAGCGGCTAGCTTGCTGACAGGTCGTCGTACTTGTCCTTGCGCCGTCAGCACATTAGCGGTCCGAACCTGCCCATCCTTTGCTTTGTGGGTTTCAGTCACTCGTCCTTTTGTCCATTGGCTCCTCGGTTGGTTCGGATCACAAATTATAACCAATTGACCTGGCTGCAATGGGGTGACTTCTTCTCTCCATTTGGAACGTTGAAGTAGGCTTGGCAAATATTCGACAGTCCACCTTTTCCATAGTCTGTCTTTTAGGTTTTGGGCGATCTGCCATTGCTTTCGGAGGCAAATCTTCTCCTCGTTGAGGCATGGTGTTTGAGTCGAATTAAGGCAGCCCGTCAGAAAGTGGTTCGGGGTTAGTGGTTCCTCCTCCTCAGTCGTTATCGACAAATTGGTCAATGGGCGGCTGTTAATAATGATCTCCGCTTCGATGAGAACGCAGCGAAATGTTTCTAGTCTTGGTACTTCGTGGTTTTCTTCAATTAATATTTTAAGGCGAACGCCGAGTACTGCTGCTTGCAGTTCCAAGCGTGGGATAGTCATGCCCTTCAAAGGGGCGCATCTTGTTTTGGCTGCAACGAAAGCGACGGCTACACATCCTTGTTTTTTAATGCGCAGATATGCGACAGCTGCATAGGCACTGGAACTTGCGTCTACAAAAACATGCAGCTGAATGTCGTCTGCAGATGTCAACCAAGAAGAGTAACAACGAGGAACAGAAAATTTCTTTACGTTACCATACTCCTTCCACCAGTTCCACCACTGCTCACAAAGCTGAACCGGAATCTCGTCATCCCAGCCGATTCCTAGCTTCCAAGTGGATTGAAGCATAAATTTAGTAAATATCATAAAATTTGCCAGGAGCCCAACTGGATCGAAGACGGACATGATAAGGCTAAGCATTTCTCTCTTTGTTGGCGGTTTCTTCTGCAGCAAAACGGCGCATGGCACTTTATGAAATTTAAAGTTGAATCTCAGAGTATCGTCGTTAGTATTCCAAAATAGACCCAATATTTTCTCAGTGTCGCATTGCCGGTCCATAGTAAACATATTTTCATGGAATTGGTCTTTCCCATTCAGCGTGGCTTGCACCTTCTTGTTATTTGAGACAAAGTTGCGTAAATTAAATCCAGCGGCAGCGCAAATTTGTTTTGCTTCTAAACAAGTTGTCTCTGCTCCCTCTTCATCGTCCAGACTAACAACGATGTCATCTACGTATGTGTTGTGTATTAGTGCGCTTGCACCTTGTGTCATGCTATCGCTGTACTTGGCTGCATTCAAATATTTTATATATTCCGCACAGCATGGTGAGCAAGCTGCTCCAAAGATCATGGATGTCATGCAATACGTCTGTATTGGCTTCGTGGTGTCTCCATCGCGCCAAAGGAAACGTTGAGAATCTTGGTCATCAGCTCTTATTCGAATTTGCGAGAACATCTCTTGAATGTCTCCGGCTACTGCAACTTTGCGTTGGCAAAACTTAAAAAGAATGGCTAAAAGTGATTGAGCGTGCTCTGGCCCCTTCAATAACTTAGAGTTGAGAGACACACCCGAGGTGACAGCAGCGGCATCGAATACTATTCTTAATTTTTGTGGCTTATTTGGGTTAACTACCCCGAAGTGCGGCAAGTACCATGTGCGCGAACCTTCACGCGCAGCCTCATCGTCAGTTAAAAGTCGAGCATAATCTTTGTTAATATATGATAAATATATATATATATATATTTATATATATATATATATATATATATATATATATATATATATATATATATATATATATATATATATATATATATATATATATATATATATATATATATATATATATATATATATATATATATATATATATATAACTGTGCTTTGAAGAAATAGCTAAAATATTTATATATACATATTCGCATTTGTATGTAACTAAAATTGTAGTAGCACTTTCAGGTCAGATTTAGTTACTATGAACCAAATTTCTTCATAGTAGTGCATCACGTTCCTAGGTGTTAAATAGACCCCAGTTTTGGTGAAATGGTAGATATAGTTCCCAAACACCTTCACACTAAAGTTTATAATAGTACAGCTTGACGTTTCTGAGCTACAACGGTAAACGTTCAATTAGCCCGACCACGTCCACTTTTCGCAAGATGGTAGATTTAGTCACCATACACCTTTATACAAATGTTTATCTTCGTAGAGCACCGCGTTCCTGAGATATATCGGTGGGCAATAATATATATCTTACCACGCCCACTTCTTGTGAGATGGTAGAATTCATCAGCATTCACCTAAATACCAAATTTTATCGTTGTAGAGCATCCCGTTCCCGAGTTACGGTAGTGGGCGTTAAATTGATTCAACATCCACTTTTTGTAAGGGGTAGATTTCGTCACCGTTCACCTAAATACCATGTTTTATGGATGTAAAGCTTCCCGTTCTCGATTTACGGCAGTGGGAGTAAAATTGATCCAACCACTCCCACTTTTGAAGGAATTGGCGTCAGTGACCATACCAACTCAAATACCAAATTTTAGATTTTTTGGAGTAGTATTAGCGCAAAAATCGATTTTTTTTTACTTAATATTAATAAGTGTTGGCGTTATATGTGGGCGTGGCAGATTTCATATAGCCTATCATTCCTTCCAGACTCATCCCGATATATGTTCCAAATTTGAAGTAAAGCGGTTCAGCCGTTTTGGCGTGAAAACGGTACAAACTTAAATAAAGAAATAAAGGGTTTTTTAAAAGGGACGCTACAGACCGATAGGGACAGCAAACGACGCCATATTTTTCCCGCTCTCTTGACATTTCTCTTCAATAAGGTTTGCCATTTCATCATGGAAAGATGCACGAGCCAACAACGAATCGAAATTATTAAAATTTACTTCCGAAATTCGGATATATAAATATGGTCGTCATACCAGATCAACAATTGAGCGTCTAGTGGACAAATTTGAATCAACAGGCACAGTACAAAATGTTCCCGTGCCAGTGAGACAAATAAGTGCCCTTAGTGTCGAGAATATTGCTGCCGCTGAGGCTTCAGTTCAAGAAAGCCCAAATGTGTCTCTCACACGTCGTTCTCAAGCGTTGGGCATCTCTGTGACGTCGTTGTGGCGAATTTTGCGAAAAGATCTTGGCCTACATCCTTACAAGATATAATTGATGCAAGACCACCAGAATTATATGTTTGTGAATTGGGCTGAGCAACAACTTGAAAATGGTTCGGATTTTCATCGAAAAATCATCTTCAGCGATGAGGCGCATTTCTGGCTGAATGGCCTCGTCAATAAGCAATTATTATTGGTCAGGCAGCAATCCACACGTACTCCATGAGTCATCATTGCATCCCGAAAAATTACGGTTTGGTGCGGTTTATGGGCCGGCGGCGTCATTTGACCGTACTTCTTCTCTGATGATCAAGACCGGCACGTTACTGTGAATAGGAATCGATACCGTTCAATGATAACCGAATATTTTTGGCCCCAATTGGATGATATAGACTTGGAGGAAATGTGGTTCAAACAGGACGGCGCCACAAGCCACACAGCGAATGTCACAAACAATTTATTGGAAACCATGTTTGTTTAGACGTGTTATCTCACGAAATGGCCCAGTCGATTGGCCGCTTCGGTCGTGCGATTTGACCCCATTAGACTATTTCTTGTGGGGCTACGTCAAGTCTATGGTCTATGCCAACAAACCAGCGACGATTGATGTACGTCGTACGAATACCGAAAGTGAAATTGCAGCAGTATCGGCCGATTTATGCTTGAAACCCGTCGAAAATTGGGTTCAGCGTCTAGACTTCTGCAAGCGTGTCCGTGGTGGCCATGCAAAGGAAATCGAGTTCCATACATAATTGTTGTATCCAAGTTGATGTTGTAATAACTCAGATGTTGTAATATTATCAGGATCCTATCGCGATTCTCATTTAAAACACTTTTTGAATTTACTTTATTTTACTTTATTTAAAAAAATCACTATTTATTACTATTAAAAATAAAAGAGCTCACTTGCTCATAGATCCTACACTTAACACGAACTACTGAAGACTGCCATTCATATCCAAACCAAAATCTAAAGAAACCTACTTATCTTTGGCAACGCCCAGCGGTTACGTTTTACTCTTCGTAACCCGCTCCTAACCTAGGCCAATAAAAACTAAAAGCTTGACCGAGAATCGATCGCGGCTTCTGCATTGGTTGACCTAATTCTTCATATTTACTTATGCATATTGAGCTGATTGTATTCATAAGTCGGTTACGATTTATTTGTTTACAAAAATTGCTAGTTCCGCATTATTTGCAATTTTTTTGAGTTCATAGTATTTGTTCACAAAAAATTGCTAATTCCGCATTGCTTGCAATTTTTTGAATTATTGAATTCGACAATAATTATTATACAATCCGCTTCATGCGAATAAGTCAATATACAACATTCCTCACCCCCCTAAAAGAAATCATGAAATGATTTCCAACTAGTCTCTTTTTAGATTTTTTTTTTATTTTTTTTCCTACAAGGATAGGTTGCATATAAATACTTTACAAATCAAAAATTCATTTACATTGCAAAACGATAATATGAATATTAAAATATGAAAATTTAAATTTGTTACAATAAAAATTATGTATTAAATATTGTATTTACTTTACTCTTAAAATCTTTCTCTTTCGTACATTTATAGTAATAATATTTATTTAAAATTGGCAATCATCGGGGTTTTTCTTCTCTTCTCTGGTGATGGTGATATTATCGGTGATCATCTTGGAACAAGTATTCTTGAGCGATGTCATCTTTCGCGAACGTTAATAAATATGTCACTAACCGCCTAGCATCGTTTATTGTTAATGCTAGTGGATTAACTCATTGCCACGCTGCAACTATAGTTTTTCTTCCGTCAATGCTGTGACTCAATGCTGAACCATTGCCTCTCAAATTGGTGATGAACTGTGATCAGATGGAAATCTTCTTCTTGTAGACATCAGTAGTAAATCTTGCTCTTGCACTGGTTGTTGATGATTAACGTTAACAACCGTCGAGCGTAGTTTCGTTCTCTTGCACAGGTTGATGAAGGCTAGTGTGAGCAACCATAGTGCTTTGGTGTCTGCCTGAGGACTCTTACTGTGGCGACACAAACGTAGGTATCAGTGTTACTTAGATACCGAAGTCGTACATTCTCGATGAAACGCCCCATAAATACGTATATTAACGGTACGTGTGTTACTTCTGGGCGGAGACTCTGCTGCTATCGTGCTTATTGGTAAGAACACTCTGATTCATCTTCATGCGTGAAAATTCAAATTGGATGGCAATATAGTTCAATCGACAAACGATCATTAGTAGTTAAGTGACATCAGTGGAATGAGTATGTGATGATGTTTATTTCGTATTTTCTTCGCAGTGTTGTTTACTTTGTATTCAACTTCGTACAGTTGTTTTCTCGTGCTTGGGTAGTCGTCTCGGTTCTCATTTGACGTTTTCCTCCGGAGTCGTCCAACGTCGATTCGCAAGCTGGGAACCGGACGAATCATGCCAATATATTAAATGCTTCTACTTTTTACTCAAAAATACTAAATAAGTCAAAATAAAATTTTCTGGACATACATATATAGTATAATATACGATATAAATTATAGTATACAAACAAAATATAAATCAATATAAATCAAAAAAAATTACCTAAACCATTATCTGATTTAATTTTACGAAACTCACGAAATCGAATGAAAATAAAAATGGTTAAACTTTTACTCTGAAAACTACTTGCATTTAAAAATTATCTCACTATTCTCACAATAAACACTTCTACAAATCCCAAAAATTTTAAAATTCTGCTTATGCAAAACTTTTATGCAACTTCAATGCTCACACAAAGCCTAAAATTTCAAAAAAAAAAACTAGCGTTATTAACCTAACGTCTTTACGTTCCTAACCCTTCCCCCTTTTGTTTTTTTTTTTTTTTTATGTACATATGTGTGGCCATTGTAATTGCATTCTATTTAAATTTCTCATCGACGAAATTTACAAACATTTTATAATTAATGTTAAGAATTGAAATCATATATCATCAAAAAAAACTTATCTACAAATATTTTCAATATTTTATATCTTTTCATTTTTTTTTTAAATTCAAAATTTTTTTCTTCTCTTTTTTTTTTTTTTTTTAAAACTATTGTTCTTTTGTTTATTATTTTTTTTTATTAATTTTTTCTTCCTTTTTTTTAAATTTTGTTTTCTGTTAACTTATTTTTTATTATATTTTTTTTTTTTTTTTCTTATTTTTTCTTTATAAAATATATTTTTGTTTCTCTTTTCTTTTTTTTTTTTATCTCATATATTTTTTCTTATAATTTTTTTTTTTTTTCACCCTTTTTTTTATATATATATATATTTTTTCCTCTGTATTTTTCTTATAATTATTGGCTTAAACCAAAGTTTAAGTTTCTCGCTCTAGTCCTTGAGCGAGTCGACATCCCGTGTTTCTCATGATTGGTATCATCTAGCTTGCAGATCTTAACGTCAATGATATTTACCTGCAATTAAATAAATTAAAACCCATTGGGTGCGCTTTGACACACCTTTTTTTTAGAAAATCATACATAATTTACCATCTACTCCTTTTTACCAGTACTTTAACCTTTTAGTACTGTTTACTCATGTATTATCCGTATCTTGTTAAACTTCTAAAATTTATGAATCATTGTTAAAATATAATAAATTACTCCCTAAAAGTATACTATAATTGTTACATTTTATATTTTTAAATAAAAACTCTGCTCGACAAAAACTGCTTATATAGCATAAGTCATGAACTTGACATTGAAAATTAAATAACTACATATATACATACATATGGGTATGTTTACTTCTTTCGCTAGCACTTTTTACTTATTAGTGCTGCTGAACTTTTCAGAATTGAAATCGATTACTTTACCATTTAATCAAATATAAAAAATTTATTTCGTATTTGTATATTAACTAATATTTTATTTCTCCACACATTATGTTTACAGCATTACCACTTTATGTGTAATTGCTGTAATTTTTAAAAATCGTTCTAATGTTACATATATGTTTTTAAACAATTTGTTTTCATATTGTTTTTAAACATCTCATAATTTAAAATTTTGAAGTAATTTAAAACAACGTCCCTTTATCGACAATACTTCGTCTCAATTAAGTACTGTATATTGGCTACCAGTACTATTTTGGAAATAATTTTGAATTATTAACCCATCAATAGAATAATATTATCCTATAATTACTTCTAATTTATTATTCGCGTCTGTTTAGATATTCTGACCGTCAGTTGATTCATGATATAGTTTTAATAGATTGTTGTGAATTTTTTTAAGTTTCGACTTAATTTTTATCACCGTAGTGACAGGTCCCTTTATCGACACTACGTCATATGGGCCTGTCCAAATTGGAGAAAATTTGTTTTTCCGGGTGTTGTTTTTCATAACAACCCTATCTCCTTCTTTAAAAATTACTTCGTTTATCGTTTTGTCATATTGCACTTTTGATGCAATTTTCGCCTTTTCTTGGTTTTGTCTTACCAATTGATGTGCCCTTTGAATTTGATATTTAAGTAATTTCGCGGGGTCTTCTGTATTATATACAGGATCCCTTTTCCTTTTCAAATTAGTTGGTATTTCTATATCAAATCCATATAGTGTACGAAAAGGTGATTGTTTTGTTGACGTATGTGGTGTGTTATTATGCACATGCATAGCCGCTGACAACCACTGATCCCAATTGGATCCGTCTTCATTAACAAAACTTCTTAAATATTCCGCTAAAGGTCGATGACTCCTTTCCAGTGAGCCATTAGCTTGCGGATGATACGGGGTAATGTGAAGCTTTTTTATTCCTAACGTTTTACATACGTTAGAGAATAATTCCGAAATGAAATTGGTGCCGTTGTCGGTAATCAACATTTCAGGAATGCCATGGCGAGTAACTATCTCGTCGTAAAAAGCTTTGGCAACCGTACTTGCTTCCGCGTCAGGTATGGCAATACATGCCATATATTTTGAGAAATCATCTTGAAAAGTCAAAATATTTTTATTGCCTGAAGTTGTTTCCGGTAGGGGCCCTACCATGTCCATGTACAACTTCTCAAAAGGACGTTGCGGTGTATCGGTTACTACCATAGGCATTTTGGTCAGTTTTGAACTCTTGTTTAACTGACATTTTGAACAACTCCGAACATATTCGTTTATTTGTTTTTGCATTCCTTTCCAACGGAATTTTTCTCGTATTCTCAAATAAGTTCTCAATGCACCTTGATGACCTCCTAAAGGTAAATTGTGATAGTCTTTTAATATTGTCTCAATTTGTTTTTGATCGGTTAAAATTTTTATATTTTCGGCTAAAATTTTACTATTTTCAACTCTACTGTCATCAGTGCTTGTGTCAAGCACCGTTTTATTTTCTCCGTCGGTATTGTCAATTTCTACCGGTTGTTCATTCTCTTTTTCTAATCTATCTCTTTTTTGAATCCTCGTCTCTACGGCGGCTATTTTAATATTATCATCACTTTCTCTAACTATTCTACTTAATGCATCGGCATTAAGGTTTCGTTTGCCTGGTTTATAAATTATCTCAAAATTATACTCTGACAGTTTATGTCTAAATCGTGCTAATCTGGACGTTTGATCCTTTAAATTTGCTATTCCTCTCAAAGGTTGATGATCGGTATATACCTCAAAATGTCGTCCTAAAAGATATGGTCTAAAATTTTTTGTAGCCCATACTATTGCCAAAAATTCTTTTTCAATAGTAGAATATCTCTTTTCAGCATCATTCAAAGCTCTACTTGCGAATGCAATTGGTCTATCTTCTCCCACGACTCCCTGGGACAAAACCGCCCCTAACGCTTCGTTACTTGCGTCTGTCGTTAATAAAAATTTTTCATTAAAATCAGGATATATTAATATAGGCGGTGAAATTATCGCCTTTTTTAATTCTTCGAAAGAATTTTGACAGTCTTCTGTCCATTTAAACGGTACATCTTTTCTCAACAATTTATTAATTGGTAAGGCCATCTTTGCCAATACGGGCACAAATTTACGGTAGTAATTAACCAGTCCCAAAAAAGCTTGTACTTGTTTACGAGACCTTGGTGGTGGAATATTTTTCACACTTTCCACCTTGGCAGGATCAGGAAGCGCTCCTTCTGCCGAACATTTATGTCCTAAATAAACTACCTCTCTACGCAGAAAATTGCATTTTTCTGTATTTAGTTTCAAATTATTTCTCCGTAAGGCTTCGAGGACCTTACACAACCTCATGGAGTGCTCTTCCAAATTACGCCCATAAATGACTATGTCATCGAGGTATACGAAACATTCTATCCCCTGTAACCCTGTAAGAATGTGATTCATGATTCTTTGAAAAGTGGCTGGTGCCCCTGTTAATCCAAATGGCATTCTATTAAACTCGAAATGCCCAAGCCCTGTGCTAAAGGCTGTTTTCTCTTTGTCGCCCTCATCCATCATCACCTGATGGTAGCCACTCGCTAAATCTAGCGTAGAAAAATACCGGCTATGTCCCAATTGCTCTAGAATTTCCTCTATTCTAGGAATGGGAAAAACTTGCTTAATTGTCGCTTCATTAAGTTTTCTGTAGTCGATGACTAACCTCCATTTTTTCTGACCATCTTTACCACTTTTCTTAGGTACCAACAAAAGTGGTGAATTCCATGGCGAAATACTCGGTGAGATTATACCATCATGTAACAATTTCTGTACTTGTTTGTTAATCTCTCCCCTGTGCATTTGTGGCAATCTGTATTGTTTTTGATTAATTGGTGCCTGATCTTGTTTAGTATCGATGCAATGTTTTAACACATTTGTACTCGTCAAGATGTCACCTTCGAAATGAAAGACATCATTATACGCCATACAAATATTTTCCATCGCATTTTTTTCTTCAACATTTAGGCTTGAATCCAAATTTAATTTACTTAACAATTCAGTTATCCGATCACTTGTTTTAAGTTCATGCATGCTCATGATATTGTTATCTTCCGCTTCTTTGTACTTATTGAAATCGGTAAATACTGGCTCAAAATCATTACACCATTCAACGTCGTTCTCTGGAGCGCTGGAGCGTAAACTACACCTTTTTTATTGTTAACTAAAGTTTCGGCTAAATAAACACTTGGTGATATTTCTTGTTTATGGATCACCAAAGTTGAAATTTTCGTTCTTACTTTCATCGGTACTATCGTTACCGTACGCGATTTTATTTTCATCGGTACTACCGTTACCGTATGCGATTTTAAATTTACTTCATTATTACAATATGATATTTTCATTGACTTCCATCTCTTCAATGAGAACTTTTTCATTTCACTCCCTGATTTATTAAAAAATATTAATTCTTTTGTTATCGTATTTATAACCGATTTATTCCATAAGTTATCCCTTCCCAGTATACCATCTGCCGGTATGCCTTGCCGTAAGTTTACTACATGGAAATCAAAAATCAAATCAGAACAATCTGATTGACAAATCTGAATGGAGCCGGATGTGGTAACCTGTCCTCCAAAAGCTCCGCTCAAATCTTTTATATCACCTTCATCCTTGTCAATAAAATCATTTATGGCATTTGCTTTCACTAAACTAGTGTCAGCGCCAGAATCTACGAGTAATGTGAGTTTTCCCTTTTTCGCTTCTTTGCAAGGTAACTCCACATAGACGTCTTTTGTTGATGAATGAAAACTTTCACTTGCATTACTATACAATTTTTGTTTCACTGCTGGCGTTAACCTGGCAGTCAAAAATTTTAAAAATGTATTGAAATTATTATTCAAACAATTATTATAATTTTTGATAACTTCATACAACGGAGGATTTATCAACAACTTTTCCCATTTATTTAAGATTATATCTGAACTAAAATAAATGATCGCGAACATCATTACAAAAATATTTAACAAAGTTTTACATGACCACTGTACCAAATTACCTACAGCTGGTCTAATATACTCAATAAGGTTTACTTTCTCCTTTTTCTCAGATTTAATTGTTCTTTGCTCGATTCTGCAAGAATTTAATTTTTGTCTCTCGTACTTAATTTTTCGACTTTTGCCATTACCGGCATTTATTTTAAATGAAACTTTCTTCAATTGAGTCCGAGTCCTGGGCTCCACATTATTATTTTTAACCATATTTACTTCGTCTTTCGTCTGTTTATTAACCTCCGTACTCTGATCATTTTGTAACAAATTTACTCCATTTTTCATCTGTTCATATACCTCTGTACCTGGGTTATTCCGAGCCAGATTTACTTCATCTTTCGTCTGCTCTTTGACCTCTATACTCTGATACTTTTGAACCAGATTTACTTCATCTTTCATTTGTTTACTTATCTCTGTACCATGGTTCTCCTGAGACAAATTTAATTCATCTTTCGTCTGCTCAATTAATTTTTTACTTTTCATCAATTTATTAACATTTTTCGTTACATCAGTTTTCAAAGTTGCCTTGACCGGACTTTGCTCGTTTTTATATTTATTATCTCGTTCGTCATTTTCTAAAGTATTTTGGGGATCCCGGTCGTGTGATAACGTCCGGACCCCATCTAGTTTCAATGTTTCCCTAAGAAGGCTTTTCTGGCTGCGCATTCGCTTTTCATATGTCCTTCTTTATCACAGAAGAAACACAATTTCGGACCGTTATTGTTATAATTGCCTCTATTTTGGTTTCGAGTATTATTATAACCATTATTCTTATTTACATTATTATCATATATCTTATTTTGTTGATAATTTTGATTTTTTCTATAGTTATCGTATCCTGAATGCTGTACGTTCTGTGCATTGCCTGCGCCATGCGGATTTTCCTGATGCCTACTCTTTTGGCTACAATTCGGACCTGGGTCGTGTCCATATTCTCCACATTCTCTACAATAAGGAGTATTTTCTCGACTAAAACACTTAGCTCGTGTATGACCTACCTTATTGCAAAATGAACAAATTGGAACTGATTGATGGGGTTCCGAAAGATTAGTTTTTGTTGCTGGCTTCGTTTCTTCATTATTCCGCTGCAACTGAGATCCTTCGTTTCCCCTAAAGATGGTTGCATATTTATTTGCACATTCACTCGGTCGGTTTTGTGACGTCATCGTATACAACTGCTGTGTTATTTCTTGCTGTTGTTGTGCCAACTGTGTAAAAACGTTTATAGTTGGCGACATCTCTTGAGAGTTTATATGATTAATAACCGATTTTTCATTATTGAAAGACGTACCGAAATGACATCTTTTCCACTCTACTTGTGCGCAGTTGGCTTCAATTTCTAGTTCTCCTAAAGTTTTTGCACTTGACCTCATTATATGAAGTCGAAGTGTGGGGTCTCTAAGTCCTAACCGGAATGATGATTTTACTGAAGTATTTATTTCTTCTAATAAAATATCACAATCTCTACCTGGATAGCGATCCTCTATAATTGTTTTTGCAGAAGTAAACAAACAACGTAGTCTTCTCGCAAATCTGGAAATCTCTCCTTTCAACTGTACTGCTTGTCGTATCTCCTGTTGAACGTCTTCCAATATGGTTATTTTTAAATAAGCGCCACTGAGTAAACTTATTAATTCATTTAACGTTTAAATCTCTAACGACCTCACAAGAATATATGCCTCGCCAAACAATCTGAGTTTAATACAATCTAACATTACTCAGTGATCTTCTGGTTTTAGATCTTTTTCTACTATACGACAACTTATAGCAAATTTGTGTAATTCCGATGCCAAATCATGTGCCCTCGAAGCATCAAAAATTGGCACCACCCTGTTTACCTCTTCTGCTATCCTCACTAAACTCATTTTGAATATTTTAGAATCGTCCGTTGGTTTTACAATTTTATTTTTCAAAGTTAAATCTGCTAATTTCCGTTCAAACTCCTTATGTTGATTAATTAATTTTGTATTCAAAACGCTTATTGTATTATTTGCCTCTTCTAATCTGGTTATGTTCAGATCCTTTTTAAATTCAACGTCCTTTGGTAAACCTATCTCCTGTCTAAAGTGTTCGTTTTCTCGTTCTAATTCGTGTGTCTCCTCTAAATTTTTGTCTAACCTCTTTTTTAAAATCACGTTCTGTTTCCTAAAACTATCTAACTCTTTCAATAATTCCTCCCTCTCTTGGTGTAATACACAATTCTTATTATCCAAAATTTCAAATAATTCAGTTAAAGCCAAATCCGCCTCTTCTAATTTTGTTAATTTTCTTACGCTCAATCTTTCCTTTAAATGTAAAAAAATCTGTTCTGACTCACTAAAATGTCTGATAAGTGACCACAACTTGTCAACAAATCTCACAATTTCTTCTTGTTCTTTTTGTAAATCTGCTTTTGCGTGTAAATATTCAGATTTTAAAGCTTCCATTAATTAATTTGATCACTCATAAATTTAACAGTTATTTCAAAAATTTCTGTTTATTTAATAAGAGATAATTTCAATTAATATAAAGCCTTTTTATATTACTAAACAATTTTCCAACAGAAACAAGAAAATAAAGTCAAATTGTAAATGTTGCAGTATGTGTTAACCAACAATCAATTTTAATTAAAAAGAAAATCAGAAGCTCGCAAAAAAAAATACGAAAATACTGAAACTACTAAACTCACAATAAAAAAAATCACGCAAAAAATAAAAAACAAAATAATATTAATACGATATTAATATTTTTTCACAAATGGAATATTTCTTTCTATCAAGAATCTCTTACCACTGATGGGGGAAAATCACTTGATAAAAATAACTGTTTCTTTACTATAAATAAATTGTTTCTTACCACTGGTGGGGAAAACAATTTAATATTTTAAAGATTGACAGTTGTTATTTCTTGAATCCCAAATTTCCCACAAAAAAGGAGTTGTAGTTATTTTAACTCCTAATTTGCCTTGATTAAATTTTTGATTTGTTAGTAGAATGACCTACGTAGGTGAGCAGGCGTTAAACGCCACCAGTCGCTCGGTTTTTTGTTAATTACAAACACAAAACGTACTCACCAGTAATTTTTTATCCATTTTATTGTCCTTTTGTTGTATACTTCAGGAATCCTTCCTTCTTGCTGCTGCCACTGACCGTGTCTAGTGGTTGGAAACTTCTTTTTTGTGGTTCGAAAACCGGCTGCGCCAATGTTGTATCCAAGTTGATGTTGTAATAACTCAGATGTTGTAATATTATCAGGATCCTATCGCGATTCTCATTTAAAACACTTTTTGAATTTACTTTATTTTACTTTATTTAAAAAAATCACTATTTATTACTATTAAAATAAAAGAGCTCACTTGCTCATAGATCCTACACTTAACACGAACTACTGAAGACTGCGATTCATATCCAAACCAAAATCTAAAGAAAACTACTTATTTTTGGCAACGCCCAGCGGTTACGTTTTACTCTTCGTAACCCGCTCCTAACCTAGGCCAATAAAAACCAAAAGCTTAACCGAGAGTTGATCGCGGCTTCTGCATTGGTTGACCTAATTCTTCATATTTACTTATGCATATTCAGCTGATTGTATTCATAAGTCGGTTTCGATTTATTTGTTTACAAAAAATTGCTAGTTCCGCATTGCTTGCAATTTTTTGAGTTCATTGTATTTGTTCACAAAAAATTGCTAATTCTGCATTGCTTGCAATTTTTTGAATTATTGAATTCGACAAGAATTATTATACAATCCGCTTCATGCGAATAAGTCAATATACAACATAATGGTATCGAATGTACTTTCACAGGAATAAAGAATTTCATTGATATCCAACACCGTTTTTATTTTATTTAAAAAAAATTTTGTAGTAAGGATAAAAAAAACATTTTTATAAAAAAATGTGAATCAAAAAAAAATTATTTAAATGTGAAAAAATCAACCTAGATTTTTTTAATGAAAGGTTAGACTTTGCGGTTTTTTTATTATCAAGTGCTCTCACTTAAATTAGCAAGTACCGGTTGACCGCTTTTTGCTATAAAATTTTAGTAAACATCTTACTTAAAATGATCTAAATGTGAAATTTAATCCATTTTATAGTACATATTTATTTCCTAAATTTTCATTTGCTGTTTTATTATTCAAATTTGTAAAAAAAATTCAATATAGTAGTTGATTTCCAGCACAATATGTTTTAAAAAGTGCCGCAAGTAATGTTGCGCAACATATTGCTGGAAACAATACCATAATCCATATAAACTTATTTTATTAAGATACTAATCTACGATTTAACTCGCTCTCGTCACTGAAAGATCTTTCACCGTTGGAGTAATTATCGTCGAGCAACAAAATGCAACAGAAATAAGTAAGTCGCTCATATTTTCTAACTTACAAAAAAAAATAATAATATTATTGCCAACCAAAACAAAAGTTATTCTCTTTTGTAAAATTTTCGTTTTTAATTGAGCAATATTAACATCAATAATTGTAGTTATATTTTTTTTTTGTAATTTTTATATTGGCCAAATTTAACGATTCAAGGGTTCGTTTAAATTTAAATTTTTCTATTATTGCACATTTTTGATTCATTTTGCTAATATATGCACAATTTAAATTTAATTCCGAATACAAATAAATTATATTGTTTTAAGCTTTGCATTTCATATAAATAAACGCAATCAAATTGCGTTTAACCCTTATAGCACATTTTTCTATTTTTATATATATTGATTAAACAAATCAATTTTAAATGAAATTTATTATTATTTATAATTAAGTTAATTGTACTGCGTTCTTGAAGGCTAGTTTAAATAAGATTTTTCTTGAATTTTTACTTTATAAATAAAATTATTATAATAAATAATTAATTCAAAATTTTTTTGATTTAGGGGTCTTCACATTATGAAAAATTTTCAATTCTTTGGGTTAAGGAAAACTATGGTTGGGTGGGCAAAATTCATCGAGGATCGATGGCAACTCTTAACCCCTGCAGTTAGATTTTTAGTTTCCGTTTCCCACTTCATCCCTTTTCCCTTTCCTTTCTGCAATTAACTTTAATTTGTAGCAAGGTAGAACAATTTATTGATCGGTGGAATCGGAGAATTCCACCCCATTAGCGACGAGCTTGATCTGGAAATAACGCGTGCATCCGCTTCCTATCAATAAAATTGACCTAAGAACATCGTTACATATTACAGATAATTATTTTTGGAGCTCAACTTTTTTTATTGGCCCAAAATGTATTCCCGGTTTTTATATTCCTTTCAATTTAAAGGTTTTGTTTAAATTAATTTTTACAATTAACAACATTTTGTTTATTAATCTTTTTCGTTTTAGACTTCAGCTAAAAATAATTTCAGTCATACTTGATAAATTTAATTTATTTTGGAAGTTTTTTAACATGTTAGCATGAAATGTAAGTCATTTGCTACAAACCAAATAAGTTTTTTTTATTAAACTTTTTTTTGTAGCTAATACTTAGTGAAATATTGACTTCAAGTGGATAAAACAAGCTACTGTCTCTCCTTAGTTAAAGGTCAAAATCAACTATAATTTTTTTTTTTAATCATGTGAAATATAGATATTTGTATATACTTTATACTAGTTTCAAGCCATAATTAAAGTTTTAAATTATTATTTTTTTTTGTGATAGACTTAATTTATCTGCATGCGTTTAATACAAGTTTTGCAGCACAACCAATTTCAACCGAATATGCAATGAAATCAAAAATATAAATATCGCTTTTCGTATTTTTTTTAATATATATAACATATAACATTTATATAAATATTATTTTTTTTGTCTCGATCACTTAAACTTTAATTATGAATAGAAGCGTAGTTCATCATAGTAACGAAAATCTTTCTGATTTATATAGGAGTGGTACTAGCCCTTTTTGCACTATTTGTAATAACATTATAGATAAACCTAGTGTTTTAGTTAAAACTTCGTGTAACCATACATTTCAAAGTCTGTATTTTAAAATTTGTTCCTAATCAAAATATCGATGCATTTTATGAATAGATTTTAGAGCTTACTGATCGACTTAACACTAAATTAACAGAAGCGTGTTTAGTTGAAATTTTAAATAATCTTTTGACTGAAATTCAATTAGAAATTTAAAAATAAGTTCAGTTTTAGAACTGTGATAGGTGTGCCGAAAGCAAGAATTTTCCTTACAATATATTCGTCGTAACCAACAAATTTCAAAACCATTTCAATCTCGTAAAAATATTTCTGAGATTAATTGTAATACTTTTTCTATTCACAAAGATTCGTGCCGTTGCCGAAGACGGCGATGAAATTGCAGCCATATCTTTTATATGCTGGAATTGTATCAAAAACGGTCATCGCTATCATGAGTGTTTAGCAGAATGTAATATTTTTTGTTTCGGTTATTGTACGACAAACCCACATGCAAAAATTGTGCATTAAAAAAATTGCAAAGCGGTGCACTGAAGAAAAGTGCGCACAAACCAACGAATGCATCCGTAAGTCAGTCGACCAACACAGAATATTATGTTTATCAAAACTAGCTGATCACACAAATTCTTTAAGCAAAAATTTACACAAAAAAACATATATAAAAATTTTAAAACCATTCAAACCTTTTCACGTCCGTCTGTCCGAATACATAAAGCGCGTGAACGGATTTTTAATAATTTTTCACCACAAAATCCCGAAAACGGTCAAGTTTACGATTAAGTGCATTTTGGAAAAAACGTTAAAATTAACCGTAAAAAGTTTTTAAATGAAATTTTAAGTCAAGTCAATTTATTTGGCAAAAGTATTGTTGGTCTTTTAGATACAGGTGCTTCTATTAGTTGCATTGGTGCACAAAAACACTTTATAAGAAGTTTAACTTTTGTCAGGCATATAATTTTAAAATTAAAGAAACTATTGTGTGAGATTAGTTTAAAAAAATCAGAAACCCTTTCAGATTTATACTCTCTAACAGAAATTCAGCTTAAATAACTTCAAATCGTTGTAAATTCTTTTCCGTCTTTTGCAAATTTAGGCCTTGGCAAAAAAAATTAATTTACGCAGAAATTGACAGGATGTTAGAGCTAGGAGTTATTGACGAGTCTGATAGTGCTTGGTCTTCGCCAATTGTTTTGGTGCGTAAACCCGGCAAAGTTCGTTAATGTTTTGATAGCAGAAAAGTCAATTCAGTTACTGTAAAAGATGGGTATCCGCTACCAAATATCGATGGCATATTAAGAAGGTTTCCAAAAGCAGAGATTATTACCAGTTTAGACTTAAAAGATGCTTTTTGGCAAATAACCTTAGATATTGCGTCCCGTGATAAAACCGCAATTACTGTGGCAGGCAGACCGCTGTATCACTATAAAGTTACGCTATTTGGCCTTTGCAACCCGCCAAAAACCATGTCACGCCTAATGAACAAAGGTTTACCAGTACATCTTCGGTTAGAAGTTTTTATTTACCTGGATATCAGAAAATTTTCAAAACACCTTGAGGTTCTTCGTGAAGTTGCCCAGCAGTTTAAATTTTCAGGATTGACTATATATGTACAGAAGAGTAAATTTTGTCTAAAAAAAAGTCCGATATTTAGGCCATGTTGTGGGTAATGGGATTATTTGCACAGATCCGGAAAAAGTGATTTTTCGACTCCGCGTTCTGTGAAACAACTCAGACGCTTTTTAGGGATGTCTGGTTGGTATAGGAAGTTTATAAAAAACTATGCTTCAGTTACCACGCCTTTAACGGATGAGACACAAAAATCGTTTGAGGATTTAAAACTTATATTGAGTACCGCCCCGGTTTTTCATAGTGCAAATTTTTCCAAGCCGTTTTATATACACTGTGATGCAAGCAAAACCGCGATAGGAAGCGTATTGGTAAAAATGAAGACGGTGAAGAATTTCCAGTAGCATTTATGACAAAGAAACTTAACCAAGCCCAACGCAATTATTTAGTGACCGAACAAGTGTGTTTAGCAGTTATGCTAAGCATAAATTAATTTCGAGCGTATGTGGAAAGACATGAGTTCACTGTAATATCCGGTAATGAGTCGTTAAAGTGGCTCATGTCTCAAACAGATTTAATTTCAAAATACAGCATAGACGTGGTAGCCAAAACATAGTTTCAGATACACTTTCTAGAGTAAATACTGATGATCTGCCCGCTTTAGATACTGACAGTGGGATCTTCGTCGATTTAAATTCAGCGCATTTTCAATCGGACGATTATAACCAACTTATAAGTAAAATGAAGCAAAATATTGACCAATTTCAAGACCTGAAAATTTTTGACGGCTTTTTGTACAGACGTACTGAACATCCAACTGCTGAGCAGCACCACGATGATCTTTCAGGGCGAATTGCATTGCTTAATGGAAACAATTATACGACATGGAGGCCACAGATAGAGGCGATTCTACATAAAAATAAGCTGTTACGGATGGTAGAAGGTAGTGAGCAAAGGCTAGAAGTTGAGAATGTGTCGAACGGCAGAGCAGTTACAAAAACAGCGGTCGCAACAGAAATCTCAGGAAGAGTATGATGACAAGGATATGAATGCACGAGCTGATCTGATTCTTGCTTTAAAGTCCGATATTGTAAGGATGGTCAAGAATTTTAAGTCAGCAAACGAGGTATGGGTTTATCTTTAGGAGACGTATGACCGGAAGTCAACAAGACGTAAAGCGGAAATGTATCGAAGGTTGCTTATTCTTAAAATGGACGAGATGCAAAGTATCTCAAAGTACGTGAGTGAATTCGGTGTAATTGTTTCGAGTTTATGTGAGATGGGCACAGATTTAGATGATGACTTATTAACAGTTATTTTACTAGATGGTTTACCAAATACTTACAAACAAGTAAGAGCTGCATTTGACACTGCCAACGAGTTTCCAACACTTCAGACATTGTGTTCGAGATTACTTGAAATCGGTGATAAATCGGACAATCGGAAAGAAGATAATGACAATAATGAAAATTCTGAAAAGCAAAGTAAGTCAAATTGTGTAGAAAAATCAACAGGATTTGTTTTAGATGCAGAGAATTGCTACATAGGTCATAATACGGAAGCAGAATGGAATGTTTGGTGTGTAAATATTGGTGCTACATCGCACATATCTTTTTCACAAGATCACTTTGTTGCAATGAATCGAAACAGCACTGGAGAAGTTCGATTGGCAGATGAGAAAGAGTTAGAAGTTCAAGGAATTGGTACGGTAGAGTTGAATATAAAATTAAACAATGGATTCAACTTTATAAAGAGGATTCAACTTTATAGAGTCCTGTATGTACCAGATTTGAAGTGTAATCTAATTTCGACAGTTAAAGCAACAGACAACAAATGCATGGTAGTAATGTTTCAAGAGAAAGCTACAATCTCTAAGGACGGCGTAATTTTACTTGAAGCTCAAAGAGATCAAGGTTTATATTTGGTAAAATCATATAAATACAGTGATGAAACGTGTAAGGAGGTATCAGCGGAGATTGTTAACGAAATTGAGTTATGGCATAAAAGATATGGACACTTGAATATAACTGATTTGCAAAAGTTAAAGGCAAACAATATGGAAGTAGGTTTACCAAAATTTCGAAATCAACGTTTAGATTGTGTAACTTGCATTCGAGGTAAACAAACTCGCTAACCATTTCCATATAAAAATGAAAAAAATTCTTCAGATATATTACATTTGGTACACACTGATTTATGTGGTCCGATGCGAGTAGAGTCAGTAAAAAGTTATATTTCGCAACATTTATTGACGATTATACACGAAAAGTATATGTCCGTTTTCTAAAAAGGAAGTCTGAATATTTTAACGAATTTAAGCAGTTCAAGAAGGAAGTTGAGTTGGAAACAGGCAGGAAGATCAAATCAGTACGATCTGATAATGCAAAAGAATTATTAAGTCATGAATTCGAAATTTTTTGTTTTAGACAAGAAGCCGGGAAAATCTAAATGGGAGCCCAGAAGTTTTCAGTTTATTTTAATCGGTTATTCTGATGAATCGCTTATCGCTTATGGCAGAGCGATACTAGAACAATCGTCAAAAGTAGAGACGTAAAATTTATTGAAGATAAGTTTGAAGCCACAAATAAGGACATTTTAAATGAAAATAAAGGTTTTTACGAATTTGAAATAAAGCTGAGGTATGAGAAGGAAAAGATTATCGAAGAACGGGAAGTTATGGAATCGGAAGACGATGTTTATTTAGATAGTTCGGAAGTAATTTTAGATGATAACGAAATTCAGCAAGCAGAACCTAAGGTGGTTGAAACTCAGAAAAGCTCCATTAAAGAAAGACTGCGTTCTTGGACGTTCGCAAAGAGTCAAGAAGCAGCACAATTGGCAGCAACCGAGGACGAGCGTGATCCGAAAAATTTAAAAGAAGCGCTTGCATCTCCATTTTCGCATGAATGGAAAGATGCGTTAGAGGCAGAATATCATTCGTTGATGAAATACCAAACGTGGGATCTGGTCGCTTTGCCAGAGGGTAGATCGCGAAAGGATATTCACATGAATACAGTGTCGACTATTTCGACACGTTCGCGCCAGTAGTTAGGCAGAGTTCTCTTCGTCTTATATATGCCTTAGCCGTTGAAAATGATTTGAAACTACGGCAGTTAGATATTTCGACCGCATTTCTGAATGGCGACTTGGAAGAGGAAATATTTATGTCCCAACCGGAAGGTTTTGTAAATGAGGCGACAAAAAAAAAACAAAGTCTGCAAGTTATGGACTAAAACAAGCTTGTAGACAGTGGTTTAAAAAACTTGACACGGTAAACAAAAGTGCTGGTTTAACGCAGTCCAAATATTATCAATGCATTTAATACTACCAGTCAAATAATGGACAGTCGCAATTTACGTTGTCGATATAATCATTACGTCAAATAATAAAGAAAATACTTCCAAATTTATTAAAATACTACAGAAAAAATTTATATTACGAGATATGCAAATACCAAAACATTGAATTGTATTGCAAATTGAACACATTTCTGGAAAGCTTTTAATTTCTCAACCAAGTTATATCAACAATCTAATTACAAAATATAGAATGCAAGAAGCAAGATCAACTAAGATACCAATGCAAAACAAAATTAATTTAGACAAAGAACCAACAATTTCTGGGGAAGGAGATAAAGTCAACAATACTGAATATCAAGAAATTATTGTATTATTATTATTACATTTAGCAATTTTTAGCAGACCAGACATTAGCTGCAGTGTTAATAAATTATCGCAATTTTGACAAGACCCCAGAAAAAAACATTGGAATGCAGCTTTACATATTATTAAATATTTAAAAGAAACAAAAAATTACGTTTTAAGTTATCACAAAACTAATTTACCACTGATTGGTTCTGCTGACGCCAATTGGGCTCAAGATAAAAACGACAGAAAATCACAAACTGGTTTTTGTTTTCTTCTCGCAGGTGCAGTTATATCTTGGGAATCTAAGAAACAACGTATGGTCGCAACGTCAAGTGCCGAAGCCGAATACATGGCGCTAACTGAAGCAGAAAAGGAAACCTGTTATTTAGGTTAGCTTTTAGAAGAGCTTGGATACAAATTACATGGTCCAACAATAATATACAGCGATTCTCAAAGCGCTCAGAGCATGGCCAAATTTGGTGCACACCATTCAAGAACAAAACATATTCACTACAGATACCATTTTATTCGAGGTGCTATTGAAGAACAAAAGGTAGGTGTCAAATATATGCCAACCAGTGAGATAATTGCTGAAGTCCTTACGAAACCTTTGGCTAGAATCAAACATCATTTCTGTATTCAATCCATGGGCGTTGTGTCAAAAAATAATTAATGTTGAGGAGGCGTATTGAAGATCAACATTATTGTATATAAATCTACTTTACTGTTTTAACATGTTTTATTATGTACAAATATAGATTAGGTTTCCTTTGTAAACTTAATTTATATGAAAATGCTATGTCAAATATTTTTTTCACTTCGTTTTGGAACTCCGAATAAAATACATCGTTTGTTACAATTTATAAATACGTACGTTATAAATATTTACAGTAGGCCGCTGTATTGAAGTTCGAAAAAATATTCCACGAATATGACTTAGCAAATTTCAATCCGTTATACCGAACTACCTCTATCAGAACCGACCTTTGCCATTTAGAAAAAGCACAATGTTCGTTCTTTTCTGATCCAGCCACCGAGGTAACAAGTAGCAGCTTAAAAGGTAATAATAATAATTTTATATTTTTATACATTATTTGTTAGTTTTTTTTTAAATCTAAAATTTTAATAACAAATTCAACATAAATTAAATTTTTTTATTATTTTATTTTATATATATATATATATATATATATATATATATATATATATATATATATATATATATATATATATATATATATATGATATATATATATTTATTTATTTATTTATTTATTTATTTATTTATTTATTTATTTATTTATTTATTTATTTATTTATTTATTTATTTATTTATTTATTTATTTATTTATTTATTTATTTATTTATTTATTTATTTATTTATTTATTTATTTATTTATTTATTTATTTATTTATTTATTTATTTATTTATTTATTTATTTATTTATTTATTTATTTATTTATTTAATTCATTTAGTCTTTGAACAAAAAAATTTTTACAGACTAAAGACATAATTGAGTTAAACTCGATTAAAGTTTGAGTTATAGGTGCATTGAGACCATAAATAGTTTATGAGCGGCCAACGTAGAAAACGTAAGCGTGACGAAGACTTTTTGACGGAACATTAAAATTAATTTTTTTCAAGAGTGATGGACAATCGACTGATCCAATAATGATACCGTGAACAAAACATAATAAAAGAATAGCCCGCCTACTTTCAAGAGTTTTTAAATTTATCAACATGCATCTAGAGATATAAGGAGGCACAGGCTCATAAAAATTTCAAGACCGAAGCGCAAAACGCACAAAAACTTTTTGCACACGTTCTAGGCGATAGCAGTGAGATGCATGGTAAGGTCTCCAAATAAATGCAGCGTACTCTAGTCTTGATCTAACAAAAGCGGTATATAAAAGTTTTAAAGTATATAGATTGGAAAACGACGAATAAATGTAGGTAATATGACTACTAAAAGTAAATTTAGTATCAAAGAGTACCCAAAGATCCTTTATTTCAGCTTGCTGTTTTAAAATAGTACCAGAAATCTGAAAAGATGTTAAAATCATATTTGAAGTTTTAGCAAATGTTATATGGTAACATTTTTTTATATTTAAAGATAAGTGGTTCTTAAGACACCAGGACATTACAGCGTCTACATCAGATTGAAGTCTTGCTATATCATCCACATAACATACAACGGACAAATTTTTTAAATCATCCGCGTAAAGAAGATTAATGGCGAAAGAGAAACAGGAACTAATGTCATTAATAAATAAAACAATAAACAAAGGATGTAGCAGTGAATGATACAAAACTATCATTTTCGACCGAGACAACACAGCGTCTATTGTACAAGTAAGATTTAATCCAATCAAGGAAAGTAGAATGGAAGCTCAAAACCGCTAATTTAGATATGAGGATCTTATGGGAAACCTTATCGAAGGCTTTGGAAGTCAGTATAAGTTGTATCTACTTGACAATTATTTTGAAAAGCTGATAAGCAATAATTACTAAACACGGTCAAATTTGAAATGGTTGACCGGTTTGAGACAAAGCCCTGTTGATTCGGACAAATGATGTTACTTACTGCAAAATAAAGTTTATCTTTGACTATGCATTGAAAAAGTTTAGATACAGTAGAAAGCTTAGAGATAAGTCTGTTATTGCAGACATCATTCTTGTTTCCATTTTTAAAAATAGGAGTTATTGAGGATAACTTCCAATCATCAACAAAAACCCCAGACTCTAGGGATTTATTAAAAATTATTTTAAGAAGACTAACAAGATTTTTTTATAAAAAAGCAGATAGCCCATCAATATCAGTCAGAGGAAGGTTTTAATTTACTAATGCCATGAACGATATCTTCCGAAGAGAGACATAAATTTCCGAAGTTAAGAGTTGAATATGAATTATGTGAAAAATTACATTCAGAAACATCATCAGAAATAAAATTTGATGAGGAAAACTTAGCAGTTTCCACAGCAGAGGTTGAGGAAATACTATTATAAAAGACAGAAAATGGAATGACAGAACTCGCACTCTTAGATTTAACAAACCGTTAAAAAGCCTTTGGACTTGAGTTTATGTTGGCCTCAAAATTCAAAATAGAATTTTTATATAGAAATTTATTTAAACAATTAAATTCATTTAAGTATCTTTAAAAATAAGAGTTATAAATTAGATCATAAGATTTAGCATTAAATTGCATCAAGTCCATACTTAGGAGGCTATCAGTGAGATAAATTTCAGACGGAGAGTTAACATTTGATGGATTTAAAGATAAACTACTACTAAAGTTAGACCAATTAAGATTACATAAATTATAGTCTCCCAAAACGCAAACATGATTATTATTAATATAATAATTTAAGTTTGTTACTTACGACATTTAATTATCAACATGGGCTATATATAAATTTTCCACACTATTTGGCGGGATATACGAAGCTCATATATGAATGACATCAGTAGAGCTATCAATACGAACGCAGATCTGATCGAGAAGAGAGTCCTCATTAACAAGCTGTATTTGAGATGCACGAATATGAATGACATCAGTAGAGCTATCAATACGAACGCAGATCTGGTCGAGAAGAGAGTCCTCATTAACAAGCGGTATTTGAGATGCACGATATTTATTTCTGACGGACGACACCTCCTCAAGAACAACCCGTTTTAATCCGATCCCTGTCTTTAAAAATAATGAATCATTCAACCAAGTTTCGATGAGAACGAAAACATCATATTCCAAATGAGAGCTCAGCATGTGTACAATTGAAGATTTAGTTCTAAGGCCGGAAACATTTTGATAATATACCATTAAGCATTTATTGTTGTTAGGGAAAAAAGATGAAGTTGTTATGCTTGTAGCGGCTGTTTTCCGATTTTTTTGATAAAACTGGAAAAATCGCACAACAACGTTTGATGGCCAGACATCAGATTTAATAAGCAGTTCAAATGAAGATTCAGGAACACCGAGTTTGAAATTTATTCTCTTCAGTGACTCAGCCGGCGTATCTTTTTTTACTAAATTGTAGCAGGATATATACGTTTTGACCAAACCAGTATGCTTAGCAACATTATCGATTATATTGCCGCTAGAAACAGTAGACGAAAAAGATGATAGGTGCAGCCACTTAAGCTTAACAGCCAACTCAGAATTGCAATTTGTTCCCACAACAAGCATTCATTTTTTTCGATTATTACTTTTTACTGCAGTCCAACCGAGGTTTTGATTGTTAAGCTCGGTCATAGGCTCGAGCGCGGGGTACAAATATTCATTCGAATTAGATGCTAAAAAGGCCCCAGTAGGTGAGCGCGAGCGAGCATCAGCATCAGCATTTGCAGGAACAGTAGTAGCAGTCGAACACGAACGAGCAGCAGTAGGCGAGAGAAGAGACGCAACAGCAGCAGTCAAAACCGGTTTATTTAATGCAATCGGACGATTAGCAAGTATAGTAGGCGAAGAATCAGCGACAATCGAAGAAAACGTTGGAATAATAGCAGGCAATGGATTGCTTCGATTTTAATTTGAGTTGATTGTAAAATTAAATTTTTTTTTGGCGAAGTTAGATTTTAAAAATTTGACATCGCGGCATATGAATATCAAAAAGGATATTCTTATCACATATCTCATTTTTGATTGCATGCAAATTTGTTTGTAATGCATTAATTTTTTAATGATTTAACAGTTTTTTTGCTCCGTGGTATATTAATTTCCTTTTTATGATCTGAAGTTCTAGGTACCGATTTAGAAAAGCATTCATGAAGCTTGTTATTAAAAGTAATTAAATTTGATTCAAGGGCATTGGGTACAAAGTATGTTGACCAGTCAATATTGTTAAGTTTTATATAATTGGTTTTTTTTAAAACAAAATGATGAACTCTTTACAGAAATTCTTTTATAAACAGTTAACTCTGCTATTAAAAAGGTTAATTTGAGAGTAGGATGGTACTGATCTTCTGGAAAAACTATTGGATTACAACGACTAATTATTAAGTTAGATGAATCATCTACAAATACCAAGTCAAGAGACCTATTTTTAATATTCAAAACATCATTAATCTGTTGAAGGCATATGTCCGATAACATATCTAAAAAGTCATTAATCCATGCATGAGATGTTGAAGGAGTAAGATAAGAAGAGTCTGCAGTTGGATTCCATGTAACGTGCGGCAAGTTAAAATCACCAAGCGCAAGAAACGAATCATTTGGTTTCAGCAAACGATAAATTAATTTTATTGCAATAAAATGGTTAATATAGGTTGATATATCAGAATTTGGTGGAATATATGAACATGTTATATATATTGTTTTATTAGTAAAGACAACTGCAACGCAAATAATCGCAAGTAAATGCGAATTATTTATTTTTACTTCTGTGGATGATACAGAATTTTTTACTGCTAGGAGTACACCTCCACCAATTTTATTGCTACGGTCTCTTCGAAAAATTTGATAGTTGTTGCATAGCACTTCAGAATTGTGTATATTAGTATGGAGCCATGTTTCTGTTAAAGCAATAATGTCATATTCAAAATCAAAACTGTTTAACTATAAATTAGTTAGTTTAGTGTTTAAACCTCTCACATTGTGATAAATAAGTTGAATTTTTTTAAGCCGGTGTTATTTTTTATAAGTTTTTGAGCCATTTGGGATGTCGCGGCACGGTGGTAGTTTAACTACATTAATTGGGCGAGAATTGTTTTTGTACTCATATTCGCGCACAAATGTTCCATGCGGCCAAAAATCTGTGTCTATTATTGTTGAAAATAAATCTTTAGAAACTATTATTTTAAAAGATGCTTTTGATCTAGCATATGAAAAATTATATTTATAAGTTGATATATCTACAGGACGGTTTAATTTTGATTTAATAAAGAAGTTAATATCCTCTACTTCAGTATTTGGATCAAAGCTAGAAACAAAAATTGATTTTTTAGGACCAATTACTACAAGTTGTTTAGGTGTATGTTTTTCGGTCTTCTCTTCACGCTCAAGTCGTACCTTTGAAGTCAACGATACTGATGTGTCCTCTATGTCATCAACAACAATCGGTGAATCATCCATAGGAGTAGGCTGAGACTCAATCTGATTTAGTAAAGGTGGTAAAATAGGCGGAACAGTAGGAGATAGAGTAGGTGGTAAAACAAATATATCCGTCAAAATTGGTGTCAATGGTTGTGGTGAAGTAGATATTGGCAAAGACTCTAATTTTTTCTTTTGTCTCAGGTGCATAACAGTCTTTTTCCTTTTTGGTGAAGACGGCTCATCCCAACACTTAAAATCATTGAATTGAGATTCAAAGCATTTGAATTTATCACCCAGAGCTGAAAACTGCTTGCCAATATCATTTTCACTAGAAATAACACAATTATTTTGAGAACAATTCATTTAAAAAAAAATATAAAAAATAATAAAAAAAATTAGTATTATAAAATGGGAGATAAAATATAACACTCAGTGTAAATTTAAAATAAAAAAAACGAAAGTTTGAAAAATTCTGCAATAAATAAATCAATCTCTACAGTTTTAATATGACTGGATCACAACAGATTAGAAAGTACTTGCTTTGTTTACAGTTGTCAGATATTGGACGTCAACAACAACACGAAAGAACGAAAAAAAAGCAGCAACTAAATACACAAACAATTATATGTGTGGTAAAATTGTTGTTGCTTATAAAAACACAAAAGTTTTTTAAGTAAAACACTTGAATAACATTAATTTTGTTCAACAAATTATTATTTAAACAAAAGAACACTTAAACATTCAATTTATTTTTCTAATAAGAATATTTAAATTTCTATTTTTTCAACTAAAAAACCAAAATTAAAGTCACGACTTTGCTACGAAACAAATTAACAGTTCACAGTTTAGTGTTCGAAGGCGCTCGAAGCGTCGGAGTTTAATTGTAATAGGTATGGCAACTTCGGCTTAACCGAATTGCCGACTTAAACTAACATTGTTAAACGATTACTTGAGCTTGCAAGAAGCAAATTTTACCGGTTTTCAGCAATTTTTATGTAAGATGAATTTTCCCCGAAAAAATTGTTGAATAAATTTAAATTTTTAATTAAACTAAAATTAATTTTCGTTCTTCCTTTCAATTTTTATCTTTTACGATCAAGTAATCAGCCCTACCATATTTTTTACGCAGACGAAAAGGTCTGCGCCCGAACATTTGGTCCTTCGAGCCGGATAAAAATCGAAAAGAAGAAAATTAGAACCGCAACATTTTAAATTGCATCTGAAGTTTTTTCATCAAAGACATAAAGCCCCGAAGAGCATCTTTATTCATTTATCTGCAAGAGATCATCGACCTACAGGTGCGTTGCATTTTCGATTTATATTGTAAAGTGGTTTGGTTGTAGTTTGTTCTGCTAAACAAAAAGCACGAACAAAAAACAAATAAATAAAGTAAAAATTTAACTAAAACGAAAATAAGAAACTTTGAAGCAAAGAAAATACATATATACAAATTAAAGTACAAAAATGTATGCGCCATTTAAACCAAATCTGTCCATACAAAAACAATATATTTGCTCGTTTTTATTTATTTTTTATTCCGAATTAAAAAAGCGCTAAGTTCGCTTTGCGTTTATTTATTTTTTTTTTGTATGTAAGTACATAAATAAGAGCGCGAACTGCAAAAAGCAAAAACAAGACTCAAATATTAAACAGCTAAAATATTTACAATAATTGCACTCGCTTGTGATTGAGTAAAGCGAAGAAAAGAACACAAGCGAAAATCGAACAAAAAAAAAACCGCGCACGAACGTACATACACACACACACACTACGCTCGCTCCCACTCTCACTCCCACTCTAGGTCCCAATTACATGCGTTCCCCATTCTTTTTAATTAGTAGCAGCGGACAGACTCTGATTTTGATTTTTTTTTTTTTTTTAAGTGAAATAAAATAATAAATTACGTTAAATTAAACTAAACTTATATTAAAATCATAACAACAACTAAAGGAAGCCACTGGACAACAAAATTATTTAAACAACAGAGGTTTTAGAAGGAGAACTGGATTGGAAAAAAGAAAAACGTGAATCAAAACTACCAAAATAAAAAAAAAAACAACGAAGACGGAATAAAGTGGGACAAAACGCAACTGCAAGTGATATTTTTAATTAAAATTTTTTTTTTTAATTTGATTTTTTGGGCCGTGTGTTTTGTGTGTTTCTTTTTTATTCGATCTGTGCGTACGTCATATATATATTCGTGTGTTTCACAAAAGTGAAGCAACTCAAATTTAAATAAAATAAATTTTTTTTAAATATTTCGTGTGTTTCACAAAAGTGACACAACTCAAATTTAAATAACATAAAATTTTTCGTGTGTTTTACAAAAGTGACACAATTTAAATTAAATAAAAGCTTTCTTGTGTTAAACAAAAAGTTTTATATTAATTTTTTTTTTCACAATTTAAGTTTTTTTCCTAAATTTGTTTAGTCCGCTTAAAGATGGCAGCTTTTAAAAAGTTTAGCTACCGCTTTGTTAGAGTTTGAAGCTAATTTCAATGAAACTGATGCGCAGAATTATACAGCTTCAACTCTTAAAATTCAGCAAGATGAGCTTAAGTCACAATGGTATGCTTTCAAAGTAGCATACGAACGCTGTTTGCAAGAACTGTCTCGAACATAAGATAGTGAGTCGGAAGCAGCAGATTGTAAGATTTTATATCGCAATTGCTACACTGCATATTTGTCCTGTGCTGGACAAATGGGAAATTTTGCCCACTTAACCACCATGCCATCCGCTCATAGCTCCACTCAAGTCACATCAAAACAACCGAAAGAATTGTTAATGCATAGCCATAACATAAAACTTCCTCCGTGTGACACTGAGATCTTTTACGGTGATTATGCTTCTTGGCCATCGTGCCGAGACATGTTCACGGCGTTATATGGTTCGAATACTCGCCTCTCGCCTGTTGAAAAGCTTTATCATCTTAACCAAAAAACGAAAGGTGAAGCAAAAGAAATAGTTAAAAAATGTCCACTAACTAATGATAGTTTTATTCATGCTTGGCATAGTTTGTCAGATCGCTATGAAAACAAGCGGATCTTAGTGAATAGCCAGCTCAAAGTTCTATTCAATCTTCCTACCGTTACTTCAGAATCTGGTAGCTCATTAAAAAATCTTCAGCGAGAAATAAATAATTGTATTTTTGCGCTAGAATTACATAAAATTGACATCAAGAATTGGGATGCCATTTTTGTATTTTTATGTTCAACTCGACTGCCTGAAACAACTCTTTCATTATGGGAACAGAGTGTTACAAATAAGGCAGAAATACCAAAGTGGAAAGATTTAAATAACTTTTTAACTAGTCGATTTCAGACTTTAGAGACAGTTTCTGACTTAAGAAGTTCCAAAGTATGTAAATAAGTGAGAGGCAAACGGTAGTGCGTAAACATAACTTATGCATCAATTGTTTAGTAAATTCACATATGGTTAGAGATTGCAAAAGCAATTTTAGTTGTATGAAATGTCATAGAAGACATCAAACTCTTTTACATATAGATTTTTCAAATACAAATTCAAATAGTTCGCAAAATACGTCAGCTTCTCGAACACCACAACCTACCCATTCTAATAATCAAGGCCCATTCGCATCTCAAGCAAAAACGGAAAATGTCACCGCTTGTTTTACAACAAGTAGAAAAAATTTTCTTTTAGGAACAGCCATGGTGACTCTCCATCACCAAGGATCAGTCTTTACAGCTCGTGCTTTAATCGATTCAGGATCTGAAGGCACTTTCATTTCCGAACGATTACAAAAGCGATTAAAATTACAAACGCATTCAGCAAATGCTCAAGTTTCCGGACTTAATAATATAGTTTCGGCCCAAATTAGGAAAGCGTGCACTTTAGTTTTAGGTTCTCCAGTTATTTCAAGTTTGAAGATTGAGGCAAGAGCCCTCATACTTCCCCAACTCACTGGAAACCTACCCACCAGCACAATCGATAAATCTTTGATTGATCGACTCCTTAATATCCCTTTAGCTGATGTAAATTTTTATCGAAGCGAACAAGTAGATGTTTTGATTGGTGGAGATATTTACCCCCAAATCATACTTGATGGCATTCAAAGAAATATTTTAGTATCATTAATAGCTCAAGAAACAGTTTTTGGGTGGATCTTAACTGGACCCATTTCTCGAGCTGAAGCTTCATTCGCGTCAAGAGTTGTATCTTTCTATAGTGAAGTTTCTCTTGATAAGCAAATTTCAAGATTTTGGGAATTAGAGGAAATTCCAAAGCAAACTTTTCAAACTCCTGATGAATTGTTTTGTGAAACTAATTTTGTAGCCACAACACGACGTGGCCCCGATGAAAGATATATAGTCTCTCTTCCTTTTAAATCAGAATTTCCCAAGAAAGTAAGTTTAAGCCTTTCAAGAAATTGTGCAATCAAGCAATTTTATCGCACTGAGGATTCATTATCCAAAACCCCCGATTTTAAAATTCTGTATGATAGTGTATTAAAAGAATATATAACTTTAAATCATATGGAACAAGTTTCAGCCCAAAGAAATGAATTTTCCTCAACTTTATATTATCTGCCCCACCATGACGTTCTACATCCAGGCCCAGTTCTCCAAGCAGATTTAAGGCTGCTTATTTTGAAATGGAGATTTTTCAAATATGTGCTCAATGGAGATATAGAAAAAATGTATCGCCAAATTTTGGTTGACCCAAAGCACACTCCGTTTCAACGAATTGTCTTTCGAGATTCTCCCGATCATCATCTTCAAGATTTCGAATTAAAAACGGTTACTTTTGGGTTAAATTGTGCTCCTTTCTTAGCTATTAGAACGCTTTTGCACTTAGCAAAAGAAATCTAAAAAGATTATCCGTTAGCATCAACAGTTTTAAAGAATTATATGTACGTTGATGATGTCCTAATGGATGCACACGACATTTCAACAACTATTAAAACTCGTGATGAATTAAATTTAGCCCTAACATCAGCTGGTTTCGATTTACGAAAATGGACTGCAAATTGCAAAGACGTTTTAGTAAATATTCCCAAAGAACACCTAGAGTTAGAGGACTCTAGCACTCTAAAGACTTTAGACATTCGATGGAATGCAAGTTCTGATTTCTTTTATTTTGTCTTAAAACCTCTTGAAATCAAATCAAATTTTACTAAAAGAGAAGTGCTGATTACTATTGCAAAATTATTTGATCCAGCTGGCTGGCTTAGTCCCATTATTGTGACGGCAAAAATATTTATGCAACAAATTTGGTAAAAGCAAATCGATTGGGATGATAATCTTTTTTTCAATGGAAATGTTTTTTGAGTGATTATGTTTCAATTTCGGATATCAAAATCCCTCGATGGCTTAATTATTCCCCTTGGTGTAAAATAGAATTTCATGCATTTTGTGATGCATCTGAATTGGCATACGCCACAACTTTATATATCAGAGTAGAAATTTCGGAGATAAAAGTTTTTACTCATTTAATCTCATGAAAAACCAAAGTTGCTCCAGATAAAATAATATCACTACCTCGTCTAGAATTATGTGGTGCAAATTTGTTGGCTGATCATGTAGATTCTCTGTTGCCACAATTTCCTATTGAACATTACAAATTGTTCATGTGGACAGATTCAACCATAGTTCTCGCCTGGTTACAGAAACCACCTCGCACTTGGACAACTTATGTGGCCAATCGCGTCTCTAAAATTCAAGAAAAATTAGGGAATCAAAATTGGTTTCATGTTCCCAAGAAAATCCAGCCGACTTAGGCAGCCGTGGAGTAACCGCTCAAGATTTGATAAGAAAGCTTAAACAGAAACCTATTGAGTGAAATATTTGAAACTGATGAAGAAAAAAAACCAATAAAATCTCATTTCTCATTTTTTACAAATTATGAAGATTTTTTAGAACGGTTTTCATCTTTATCCAAAGGTTTAATAGTCTTATCTTATGTTTTCCGTTTTTACAATCGAATGCGTAAAAATGAGTCGATTTATGAGACAACCCAGATATCCCGGCAAGAAATTGTATTTGTAAAATCGTGTATAATTAAACTGTGCCAGAAGGTAAACTTTCCTGAAGAATACCGTCGCTGTGAAGCGACGGTATTCGAAGCGACGGTATACGAAAAGTGCTATACTTACTCTCAAACCTTTTCTTGACGAAAAGGGTATCATGGGATCAGACGGGCGGTTATCGCTCTTTCCGGTTCTATCGTACAATGAAAAATTTCCTATTATTTTACCATATAAAGGACAATTTTCAAAATTGTTAGTACAGTTTATACACGCAATTTCTTTGCATGGTGCAAATCAATTAGTTTGGCGACTCGTAAAGATGGAATATCATATACTCCATTGCAAAAATTTGGTTAAAACAATCATAAGAAATTGTAAAACTTGAGACCATTTGCTACGACAGGCATAGATTTCACGGGCCCTTTTGAAATAAAAAATTATACTGGCCGTGCCTGTTTGATTACGAAAGGTTATGTATGTGTTTTTGTATGTTTTACAACTCGTGCCATACATCTCGAAATCACTAGTGATCTATCAACTGCAGCATTTATGGCAGCATTTGACAGGTTTATAGCCAGACGTTGGTGTCCTGCAGACGTTTATTCGGACAATGGTACGAATTTCGTAGGTACATCAAAAGAACTTAAACGTGAATTCCGAGAAGTATTAAAAGCTTCACGCGATGCAATTTGTCAAAATCATTCTCATCAAAATATCGAATGGCATTTTAATCCGGCTGGTGCCCTCATATGGGCGGCCTATGGGAAGCCGGTGTTAAAAGTTTTAAATTACACTTCAGAAAAGTTGCAAACGGAATGAAATTCACTCTTGAAGAATTCTCAACACTACTTTCACGTATTGAATCGTGTTTAAATTCCCGACCAATTAGCGCTTTGTCGGAAAAACCCGACGAGTTAGTTCCAATAACGCCTGGTAATTTTTTAATTGGAGGTCCTATGTTGTCGAAAGTTGAACCCGATTTTTTATTCCTCCTCTCGGAATAAAAATTTCGAGAAGTTCCCAAAATTTGCGTGATCAGCACACACCCTACTCTCAGAATAGTCGCAGCCGTAAATACCAACAGCAAAACTTGCGTGATCAGCACACGCGAAAACCCCAAGACGCCCGACTTCGCATTGGTCAACAAACCACCTCTCTAGCCCAGCGTGTTGTGGTTATTGCTCCCACTGCTGTTACAAATTTGATGATAGATGGTTATACAACAAAGGTTAGAGTGGTTATTGACCAATGCAGCCCCGTGTCTTGCATATCAAGGCGATTAGCTACACAATTACGCCTACCTTTATCAGGCGGATCCAAAATTCTATGAATCGAGTACGTTGGAGGTGTGCTTGGGGTCCGATGCTTACCCAAAAGTGGTAAAAGCGGGATCAATCCCGGGTGTTTTTGGTCAATTGGTAGCCATAAACACAATTTTCGGCTTTGTGATTTCGGGTTCCTGCCCGGTCTAACAAATTGTCCTTTTTTTTTATGTGAATGTCCGAAAAATATGAATTTCATAAAACAAAAAAATTAAATGAATTAATTAAATGAATTAAGTTAAACCAAACCACTATATTTGAAATGCAACGTTTAAAAATTATCTATAATAAATAAAATATATATTTATTTATTTTTAAAATCTTTTTTTTTGTTTTGTTACATCTCTAAATTTAAATTGCAGTGACGCTGCAAGGCGGGCGGCAATGTTTAAGCCAAAACCTTGTAATTTGAGTTTAGGGATTTAATTTAGTACTTTGGAAATAAGTTTAGTGTTAGAAGGCGCTCGAAGCGTCGGATTTTAATTGTAATAGGTATGGCAACTTCGGCTTAACCGAATTGCCGACTTAAACTAACATTGTTAAACGATTACTTGAGCTTGCAAGAAGCAAATTTTACCGGTTTTCAGCAATTTTTATGTAAGTTGAATTTTCCCCGAAAAAATTGTTGAATAAATTTATATTTTTAATTAAACTAAAATTAACTTTCGTTCTTCTTTTCAATTTTTATCTTTTACGAGCAAATAATAAGCCCTACCCTATTTTTTACGCAGATGAAAAGGTCTGCGCCCGAACAATTGTTATTATTTATTTGAGACATGTTATGAGCGTTTTGCATTTGCTGTTTTATTATTCAAATTTGTAAAAAAAAATTTTAATTTCAATATAGTAGTTGAATTCCAGTACAATATGTTTTAAAAAGTACCGCAAGTAATGTTGCGTAACATGTTGCTGGAAACAATACATTAATCCATATAAACTTATTTTATTAAGATACTAATCTACGATTTAACTCGTTCTCGTCGCTGAAAGATTTTTCACCGTTGGAGTAATTATCGTCGAGCAACAATTTCTTACTCACAAAAAAAGAAAAAAATATTATTGCCAACCAAAACAAAAGTTATTCTCTTTTGTAAAATTTTCGTTTTTGTTTGAGCAATATTAACATCAATAATTGTAGTTATATTTTTTTTTTGTAATTTTTATATTGGCCAAAGTTAACGATTCAAGGGTTCGATTAAATTTACATTTTTCTATTATTGCACATTTTTGATTCATTTTGCTAATATATGCACAATTTAAATTTAATTGCGAATACAAATAAATTATATTGTTTTAAGCTTTGCGTTTCATATAAATAAACACAAACAAATTGCGTTTAACCCTTATAGCACATTTTTCTATTTTTATATATATTGATAAAACAAATCAAATTTAAATTAAATTTATTATTATTTATAATTAAGTTAATTGTACTGCGTTCTTCAAGGCTAGTTTAAATAAGATTTTTCTTGAATTTTTACTTTTTAAATAAAATTATTATAATAAATAATTAATTCAAAATTTTTTTGATTTCAGGGGTCTTCACATTATGAAAAATTTTCAATTCTTTGGGAAGGATCGAAGGATCTTTGGAATGAAACCATGCAGTTAGATTTTTTAGTTTCTGTTTCCCACTTCATCCCTTTTCCCTTTCCATTCTGCACGCAAATTTAAATAACTTTAATTTGTAGCAAAGAAGAAAAATTTATTGATCGGTGGCAAAAATCCCACCCCATTAGCGACGAGCTTGAGCTGAAAATAACGCGCGCATCCGCTACCAATCAATAAAATTGGTAATCAGAGTTGCAGACGCCATACTGTGTTAATAAAACTGAATAATAATAAAGTTTGCAATTATTCCGATGAATATTGGTTGAAGCTTTGCAGTCCTGCAACGCGATCGGTATTTTGATAAAACGGCAAATTTATTTCTTATTACTGTAAATATGAATTTGAAATGTGCTAATAAAGCCCTTCTTCCATATTCCAGCCAAACTCCAATTAACTTGTTTTAGGAATGAGGAAAAAAAACAAATCGCTGTTTATAATTCTTTAAAAAGTGACCGCACGACTTTTTATGCACCACTCAGTGGTGTATATTGGTTTTGGTCCAATGTTTATATAGAGATATAATGATAGATATAGAGATATATCCTTACTAATATAAAGGAAGATGTATTTATTTATTTAATTATTTTCATTTGTACCGTTTTCACGCTTAAACGGCTGAACCGATTTACTTCAAACTTGGAACATATATCGAGATGGGTCTGGAAGGAATGATAGGATATATGAAATCTGCCACGCCAACATATTGCGCCCACAATTAGTAAAATTAAGTCAACAAAATCGATTATTTCGATAATACTATTCCAAAAAATCTCAAATTTGGAATTTGAGTTGGTGTGGTCACTGTCGACAATGCGATGGTCTACAATGATAAAACTTGGTATGTAGGTGTATGGTGACGAAATCTACCACCTCACAAAAAGTAGGCGTGGTTTTATCAATATAACGCCCACTATCGTACCTCCGGAACGCGATGGTCTAAAATGCTAAAACTTGGTATGTAGGTGTATGATGACGAAATCTACCATCTTCAAAATGGGCGTGGTCGGGTCAATTGAACGCTCACCATTATAGCCCAGAAACTTTAGTGTAAAGGTGTTTGGGAACTATATCTACCACCTCACCAAAACTGGGGTCTATTTAACACCCACCACAATAGCTCAGGAACGTGATGCACTACTATGAAGAAATTTGGTTCATAGTAACTAAATCTGACCGGAAAGTGCTACTACAATTTTAGTAACATACAAATGCGAATACCGGGGAGCTTAATTAACTGAAACAGTTGCGAAACTCAGTTTAGAGGTACATGGTGTCAATATTTACAAACACACAACGGGGAGTAACGGGAAGTTCTGCATACAAATTTGGTATAAAGTTACCAAAATAACCATATACATACAAATATAATTCTAAAAATTGTGGGCGAGGCTGTAAAGTTTGTTAATCTTGTTGCGCTGCAAGCCCTTTGCTGGCAATAAAAATGGGAGGGTAAATCCTGCTAATATTTCTCGGGAAATAGAAAGAATAGAAATAAAAGGCAGTATAAGTCTTCAATTTAAATTACAATATATTTGAGACGTATTCTTACCCCGTTTACAGTGTTTATGAACGAGTGAGGGGGTTTTCAAAACAATAACAAAGATGCGGAAAAGCCGTTTTAGAACATTTGGCGCTACTCCTTATGAGTCGCGCTCTCTCTGTATTTTTAACAATTCAAAATTAGGACATTCTAAAATAAGCTGTGCGTTTGGCTTAAACATTACCGCCCGCCTTGCAGTATCACTGCAATTATTTTAATTATTTAAGCTTATAAAATACGTTATGTCATAGAAAGTGTGTTAAATTTACTTATTTGGTGAGTGCAAGAAATAAATAATAATAAAAATTGGGGTTTAGTAAAATTAATGCAATTTTTCTTAATTTTACCTAGGTGCGTGCTTTAACAAATAGAGTAGTAATTTTGTATTTTCTTGCTATTCTTTCAAACTCTGTTATTAAATATAAAAAGACAAAATGAAGCAACAAATATTATTTTGGGCAGCCAGCCCAGACGGCAGTGACCTGGGTCCAGCTTTTTTATTTAAGTTGGTATATTCTATGAATTTGGCAGCCAGCCCAGGCGATTCTGGCCCGGGTCCCGCTACCGGTTTTATAAGGAACCAATCAACTGCTGGCATCCGATCGTTTTCTTGAAAACGATGTAGCATACTGTTATGCTTTCGACTACAATACTGACACCGTAGTTTACTTTCACATTTAGCTTTTTCGTGGTTGTGGGAGAGACAATTTGAACAATATTTCTTTAAGAGCACCATATGTAGCTTCTATTTTACATCAATTGCTCGGAACTTAGGGCAAAAACGAATTGGATGCCTTTTAAGCATACGCGACATGCACTTGATTTTAAAATTTTAGTTGTAGAGGAAAAATTCGATTTTTTAGTGCTCTTCTTGCTTGTGTTATCTACTGAACTGGAGAATTCTGAATAATTTACGCACGGTGAAATTGTCGAAAAATATGTTAGTACTTTGTTACTTTTAGGAGAACTTGATCTGAGATCCGAAATTGTTTCAAGAGTTTGTAACCAACTTGTTTTTTTTAATTGTTTCCATTTGGGAAGCTCGAACTTTTTGGAAATACTTTGCTCCCATAAGGAGAGCGTGGCTTCAGGCAAACGCGTACAACACAAAAATTGTATCCCAATTGCAAACATCTATCTTATATAGTTCTAGACTGGAGATGCAATTATTGATATCACGTTGCAATTTCTTTAAGGCGCTACCAGACTCAGTGTCAATTATCGGGAGATTAAACAAAATTTTTAACTGCGTGTTAACTAGAATTCTCTTATTTTCATATCTATCAGACAGGTTCTGCCAGGCTTGCGCAAACCCATCGTTAGTAAGTGGAGACTTTTGAACTATTTCCCTAGCTTCAACCCTAGTTTTCTGATTAAGATGGAAAAGCTTTTCCACCGGCATGAAGGAAATATTGTTTATATAAATTGCAGTGAATAAGTCACGGAATGAGGGCCACGAAGCGTAGTAGCCTTGGAAAACTTCTGTGTCGCAAGGGGGCAGGTTAATATGAGTATCCGTCATAGGATATGCCATCATTGAACTATTGGTTACAACATGCTTCTTGATTTGTGGGTGGTACTGTGATATAACTAGTTGGGGAAACCTCATTTACTGCTGTTTGAATGGATGTATCTGGTGTATCTTGGGGTATTACTTTCCTATTTAATAAATTGGGTTTAGGATCTGAATTGTGAATTTTAAGATTCTCGGTAGATTCACTCATTTTTGCAGCAGTTGCAACGTATGCGTTAAAACAACTTCACTGGTTTGACTTAATCAAAGCTATGGATTCTTTATTTTCTCCGCAAGTGGTCTTGACTTCCTGGAGATACAGATAATATGCTGCCTTAAGAGAATCCCATGTGGACTCAAGTTCCTCCCTTTGAACTTCAATTTAAAAAACGCTTAAATCTTGGGGATCCATTTCATTAAACATCAAAACTATTTTATGCAGTGAATCTACCAACGAATTATATTTTTCTACTGCGACCATATTTAAAAAACTTCTCTAAACCTCAAAATTACTCAAAAAGTTTGCAAATTTAATAAAGAAATATATTACAACTTTACTTGATCACAAACAAATTCTCCTATAGAATATGCTATGAATAAAAAAAATTTTTTTTTTTAAATTTCTAAAGCTAGTTTCAAAAAAAGACCAACTAAAAAGTTTCGAGTTTAATAGAGGACCACTCTAATGGTTTCTTACCAAACAAAATTAAAAAACAAAAAAGAAAAAGATCACTCTAAAGTATAATATTAAAAATGAGCACCAGTCTATTAAAGTTATTTAACTCGAACTAAAATTAAATTGTTCATTTACCCTTTAATTAAATAAGTAAAAATAATATAAATAGCAACAATAATAACAACCTTTATATATTTGAACAACGCACGTAAATTTTGTATATTTTATTTTGAAACCCGTATGGTTTTTCACGATTAAGAACCACTGATCTTACTTTTGTTTGCAAAGCACGCAAACCAAAATATCATTAAATGAGAATAGAAACAACAAAAAAACAAAACGATCGACCGCTGCTATCGGGTGTGTGCTGTGTATATGCGTGTGTGCACTGCAACTGTTTTGAATGCAGTCGCTAGCGAAAGCACAAAAAAAATGCAAAACTTCTTTTGCGTTTTTTTTCGTATAGGTTTTTTTAATTTTATTTAAGAACAACCAAAAAGGAGATTTGGTATGTTCGTCGCGTGGTGTATGTCAATATATATGCAAGTACGTACGAATGTAAAAATTGTTTTCACAGTGGTTCAATATGAATACGCAAACAATTAACTACTTTTATTTCAATTTATGAGTGTCCAATGGAGCACCGAACCACTTTGCAAATTTTTTTATAACAACTTTAGCAACTTTAAATGTAAACAAATTCGCACTTGCACCGAAAGAGATTTACATATATTTATATATATATATATACTCGTTCATGAACGAGATGCGGAAAAGCCGTTTTAGAACATTTGGCGCTACTACTTATGAGTCGCGCTCTCTCTCTCTGTATTTTTAACAATTCAAAATTAGGCCATTCTAAAATAAGCTGTGCGTTTGGCTTAAACAAATCTTAATTAACAAATAAACTAAGACTTGATTCTATTAAAAAAGAACCCGGGCAACGCCGGGTAATTTAAGCTAGTATATATATATATTCTTGCTTGTCTGTCTATCCGCCTGTCTGTCATCATTTCTTGTTAACGCGGTCCGGGGGGCAAGATAGAGACATTGAGCTACATTTTGTACACTAGTTACTTTTATGCCCTCGAGGAACTGATTAGATTTTGGAGCTAATCCTATATCTTGAGAACCATATGAGATATTATGTTGAAATTTTGTACGACAAATAATGTTATCCTTGGGAACTACTGATTTTGGAAACGATTAGGGTGGTCCATGTTTGTAATTTTTTTATTATATGTTTAAACAAAGCCCTTAAAACTTTAATAGGATATTTTGGTACTCAAACTATCTTAAATAAATAGAGTAATCTAATTAGGGTGGTTCAAGATTTATAAAATTAGGGTGGTCCAACATACATTTTTTTTTTAAATATCACCATGAACCACCCTAATTTGATCCTGATATTTAAAAATGTGGTGCATTTGTAATAGTCGGTATGACCGACTATAATTTCTTACTTGTTATTATTGTTTTCGTAACGGTTGATTGGTCAATGACACAGAAAATTGATTTAAAAAATAAACAAAACTAATACAATACGGAACATGTTTTAAAATAAACATTAAAAACAATTTATAAGAACTAAAATTTACAAAACCATTTGTAATTTTTATCATTTTAAAACTAAAAAATATATCTGTTTTTAAACTCGATTTAATTTTAAAATATTTTCTATATTTTCAGACAATCTTATTTTACACACTTGTCAAATATATACCAGATGAACCTTATCAATAGCAAAACGCCTAAACATCGTTCAACTCCATATACAAACTATAAAGCGGCTTTTAAAACAGATTATCATAATATCGTTAGACCGAGTTCTCAGTTAGATCATTTTGATATTAAATATCACGCAAATAGAATTCTTTACAACACTTCGCCAAAGCCTACTATCAACACTACTATGTTCTTATTGCTTGAGCAACAGCGTAATCAATGTGTTGACAGTAAATACTTGTATTTTCAAAACTATGCCGAAATTCAAAATTCGAATTGCAGTGTTAAAAATGAAATATCACATATTATTCAGCCAATATATGTGAAAAATTTTGAATCAACTAATCCAAGTAATCTACTAAATTCAAGTATCACAAATAATCCTGGCTATTTTTATTTAACTAATAATACATTAAAAGAAAAAAGCATAAAAAGTATTTTTTTACCGACACCGTTTTCAAATCTATATCACAGCTACTTTACCATAGACGATGCCATTACACCATCTAAACATAATAAATCTAAATTTAGCTTTACCAACAATTTTTATTCTGAAACTATTAATGAAAGTAGCAGCTCAAATATAGGTAAAACAATTATGAGCACGCTGTATCCTTTATTAGTGCAGAAATCTTTAAAGACAAATTATTTAACAAATAGCTCTAATAAAAAGTATCTCCAAACTGGCTCGACAGAACCCATTTTTGGTTCTACGATATCATCAAATGTATTTACTGATAAACCCTTACAAATATATGAGGTAAATACTAAGAAAATCTTAAGTCCAGATTCCAGCGTTAAGCTTTACAATATCATCAACAACTTAGGAGGCAAACATAAAATTAAACAAAAAGGAAATTTAACTCTCAAAGTTCATTCAAAAGCAAATGAAAATATTACTGTATTAATTCGTACAACAAAATTTCCAATTGTAACTACTTTAAGGTTCTTGTTAAATACTACAGATTCTGATTTAAATAAAACATTTTTTTCGGAAATGAGACCTAAATATATAAAACTAAAAAAATATATTCCTCATAAGTCACACATTAAAAAACAAAATACTAGTACAACAAAAGAGCCTATGATTTATAGTTATAATATAAAGTTAAAAAATAAACCCATTGTAAGTAACAGAACAAAATTTTTAAAATTATGGCCTACTGTAATCAACTCAACACAAAATATATATGATATTAGTACAACTAATTTATCAATTATATCAACCACTGGAAAAGTTCGTAAAAGAAATTCAAAAAAAAATGTCTTGTCAGCAAATAATAACTTTACTACAACCACAACTGTAATTACAAACACAACAAAATCTTCTAACTTTGTATTTTTGCGAGCAGGAAGACAACAATCAAGGAAAAGAAACAAGCCTGCATTCAATTCAGAAAAAAATCAAAATTACAAAATACAACAAAAAAAAGAAGATAGATTTTTTACAAACACCACCAAAATAAAACATGAAACTTTGTTAACATATCCTAAAACCAAAAACAGTAGTGCAAGTACTGAAGTTGCAAATGATTTGACAACATATAGCATGATGGAATCAGCCATAATGAAGATATCAAACAATAATTTAAATAAATTCAGTACAGTAAACTCTTCAGAAAAAACAGGAATTTCTGGTTTTTTGAAAGAAATAGTTCAACCAACACTAATGATTGGAATTGATGATCCAAATATAAAAAAAACAAAAGATACAGTTATCCCAAAATTGCCTATTGAAATGTACTTCCGAAAAATAAAAAGAGACAAACTAATTGATTAACTTTAAATTAAAGCGGAAAGTATAATCAATATCACATATCAATATCAAATATGGTGTGTACAAATTGTTTACACAAAAATTGAAAAGAAAATTATCTTAAAAGCAGTATTGAGTAAATTGAGCTAAATGGATGTTTATTATTTACTTCAGTTTTTTGGAAATCATCTGCAAAAATTAATAATTTTTTCAAATAGGAGGTGTCTTCAAAGGGTAAGGTGGCTTTTCAAAATTCCTGATTTGCTAAAAACGGTCATAATTGGTTACGAGTCATGGGTATATCGATATGATATCAAAACCAAAGCCCAATCGTCCCTACGGAAGAGCCCAGGTGAGGCAGCATAAAATCTTCGAGCACGCAAAACCCTTCTAACCTTTATACCTCTTATAAACAAACTAAATATGCTATATAGCTGAAAATGTAAACACATGTTCGTGATGAGTGTACCAACATAGCAAAACAAAATCGATAATCGTCACCTTTCTTTTTGAACACACCTCGTAAAAATTAAAAAAAAAATGGATTAAAATGGAATATAATGCAAGCATAATAATAATATGTAAAAATTTTTTTTTGCAAAGACCGCTCCTCTTTATTATTAATAAAACTTTCTTGACTTATTTAAAACGTCCTCTTTAATATATTTTTTAATAAATTTATTTTTAATTTTAATCTAACAATACTATAATACTATAATTTCTTAATTTTATTGTGTTTTTAAAAATATTGTGCAATAATTAAGGTCATGTACTGTATATAAATTCAAATATTTACATATTATGGTAAACAAAATTAAATGAAATCTACTTTGCTTAGTTTTAGCAATTAAGAATCTAAATAATTTTTTTTTTGAATATACATATAATATAATAATAATCGTACTGTTTTGATTATTTAAATTTTTTGTGTTTTTTTTGCAAAATATCCATTACATTTTTTAAGAGCTTTAACTCTGTATGTATTGTTGCACGATCATTGTCACCGGATTATATAAGGAGTGGCAAAAATAATGTCATAATATGAAACTGTCAAAATTTTTACAAACAGCGTCAAAGGTTATTAAGCTTTCACAATACAGAGAATTAGTTGACAACAAGCCCTAAACTTTTTTTTTAAACCTGTATTTTATTGAATCGTCTGAGTTCAACTGAGATCTAACAATAATTTTAAACATATATATCTTATACTAAGTATATGATTTGAATATTTGGTTGTATTGCCTGAATACTGTGAGTTGGGCAATATAAATACACACGCATATTAATTAATATATAAGAAATATTATTGATAACGTTTAAGACGTGAAGAATTCAGAGGTCTTAGTAAATTTCTTGCTAGAATGTTTGGGTAAAACATTAGCTTCATCTTGTACTTCTGGGTAAGATTCAAGATTACATCCGTTTCGATTTTTAACAGCCGTTATGAACCTTTCGTTTTCCTGCGTTTCGTTTTGAAACGCGAATGAAACTAAAATTGCTATTATGATAAAACGAAAACAAACGGAACACCTCTCAAATGAATTTTTGAGAGAGGAAAAAGCTTTTTTGTTCTAAATACGGTATTATGCAGAACGAAAATTGATGAATCGAAATTGCGTTTAGGTCACATACATTTTTGCTTTAGTTTTAGGTGCAATGTCATCGAGAATGGTTTTAATACATTTTTATTCATCCAGAAAATACTTAAAAATCTGATTTTTTTTTTAATTTTTCGTTGGCAACGGTAGGAAGTTGAATTTCAAACGATACATTAATATTTTCCCAAATAAAGTCAATTGAATTTGCATACAATTATATTAATCACCTTCAATTGTATAGTGAACAATCGGAAGCATATAGAACAAAATTTACTCCTGATCACGTATTGTGAAAATATTTATCTGCATTTATCTTCTTTCTTTTTACTCAATCGTTTAAAAACATTTTGTTAACTACTTATATTTATAATATTTTGAAACAAAAACAAAATTCTAAAACAAAAATGACCCATTTAAAAACGGAATTTTTTTTGTTGTTTTCTTTAGAAAACCAAAAAGCTTTTGTGAGAAATATCTATCGGCAACGTACATACGGGAGTATAAAAAATACTCAACGCAAAGAAAACGTTTAACAGACCTATTCCGGCAAAAAGGTATCAATCAATTGTCACGAAGCAATTGATTCAATTTTGTTACCCTTATTTGATTTTAGTATTCTGGCAAAAAGGTATCACCGAAAAAGCTTAATCAAATTCACCTTCGTGGTGAAAGCTTTTTATGACTACTGTGACTGAAGTGTGAAAGAAGAAGAAAAACATACATAAATAAAAAAATGGAAAACAAATCAAAAAATAAGTAAGTAATTTTTGTTTTTTTATTATATTTTATCTATTTTACTTTTTCTCTTCTATTTATTTGAATAGAAAATTCGAACGGACAACGCAGGAGCAGCTGCAGTGCTACCTGCACTTTTGCAAGCAGCACCCGGAATTTCAGGCGGGCAAGAATTCATCGCATACACGAGTTGTGGGGCCAACTGGCGGCGCGATTGAATTCGTCGAGGGGACCTACTCGTACCGCGACCAAATGAGAAGAGGTAATCTATTAGTTATTTAAAAATTTTATTAAAAGTAACTAATTTTTTGTCTCGTTATATTTATTTAAGAGCCTGACCCACTGGAGAAAGCAGATACAATGTCGCGGCCGAAAGGCAAAATTTGAGCAGATGAGGACAGGAGGCGGTCCTAAAGTGGATGACGTGAGTGAGTTTGAGCAACAGGCGCTACAAACGCTTGGAGCATCTGCTGTAGAGGGAGCAGCTGGCGTTATTGCCTTAGGAGTGCAGTTATTATTTTAAAATATTATAAAAAATTACGCGACCGTTCTAAATAATATTAAATTTTTTGTCTACAGACTGCAACCACTGCAGGTTTCAGTGCAACAGCTACTTCCATTGGAAGTTTCGTTTGCTCTGATGACCTACTTTTTTGTGATAGTGTTACCCCACTTGAATTGTGTGACGCTCATGAAGATTCAGTTCCTTCAGCTTCACACAATTCAGCTCAGTTACTACTATCAAATGAAAGTACGTCATCACATGCTGGTGGTGTCACTTCGCGCCGCAAGAAAACAACTCCAGAGGACATGATGTACGTATTGATGGAGAACATCAACCAGCGCAACAAACGAGAGGAGAGAGGTATCGAACAGAACCGGCTCTTGACAGAAGCTCTTCTCGGCATGACCAGCGCCATAAAATAATTAAGCGAAAAAATTGATGAAATGAATAAATAAATAAATTAACTTTTTGTTAAAATAAAATTTATTTTAATTTACAACGTGAGGATTTAGCGTGTCCTAAGTCTTTCTCCCTCTCGCAATTGGTCATTGCCATTTATTTCGTTTGATGCTTCTGGCACCACTTCCTCTTCATCAATATCGGTCGCTCCACCATTCTTCAAAATAATATTATGCAGGATTGAGCAAGCATACACAATATTGGCGGCATTATTGTGGCTGTAATTAAGGATTCGATGCTTGCTATGGCATCGAAACCGAGACTTCAACACTCAAAACACTCTATCTATAGTGTTTCGTGCTTTTGCGTGGAGTTTATTAAATTTCTCCTCCTTGGCATTGGACGGATTTGCAACTGGGGTAAGAAGCCATGGTTGTAGTGGATAGCCTTGGTCTCCAATAAGCCAAGAGTTTTGCTGGCTGCTATGGTTCCGCATCATTTCCAGATGCACCTCCGAAGTTGTCCATATGCCGGAGTCGTGGCAAGATCCAGGAAACTTAGCGTTAACAGCAGTGAAAAGTAGACGATTTTCGCAAACCTGGTAAATTGTAAAAAATTTACATAACTTTAATTTTTTTTAATATTTTTTTTGCATACAGCTTCCACATTGATGCTATAGAATCCTTTCCTATTCATATAAAGGCTGAGTGGGTTCCTTGCATCGTTTGCTGGTGGTGAAATTATGCCAATATGCGTGCAATCGATGGCTCCAATCGTGTCCTTGATACCGAAATGGTTGTGGAAACTAATAATAACTCAATTAATATCCATCCATCCAACAACAATGACATTGTGCCCAACACATGGGTCGCTGCTGTCTCGCAGAAGCTACAGAAGTCGCCTCCTTTCAACAACTTCTTTTTTTTTTGCAAGAATCCCTGCGTAAATCACTAAAAACTTTTCCTCCATATTTATTGAAAATTAAACGTATTTTTGTTACCTACTTTATTTTCCTTAACAGTTTTTGAATCAATTGACACCAAAAAAGCTTTTTAAAATTTGACAGAATACCAAATACAATCAATTGTCACCTTAGTATCAATTGATACTGTGGTGACTAATGATACTGCGCCAGAATAAATCTGTAAGTGAAACGTTTCGTTTTGATTGTCATAATAAGGCTGTAAGTCTCTGAAGATGTTAGTATATCTTATGTACCAAGGGGCTCTTTGGCAATTTGTCTCAGAATTTAAGATTGAGCTCTTTGTCGTTTTTCAATATTCGATGGAGAGGCTGTACCCCAGGGTTTATTTCTATATATCCATTTGGGTTTTATTATACTTTTGTATAATTATACTTTGTACGCGAGATTGAGTTTAGATTCTCTTGCTAAAAGCCAATGTAGCTCAAAATGTAGCTGAAATTTGGTATGTGAGCTACTATTTTCCAAGCTAAGTTCTAAGATGGGCAAGATCGGATCAGAACTTTTGCACCCTCCCATACAAAACATCAATTTCCATACGAAAAAAAAATTAAATAAAATAGTTCCAGTGCAGATTATCGTCGAATACTTAGTTGATTTAACGATCTTAGTCCGTCTGTCTATACCAGTTAAAGAGATATAGAGCTGAAATTTGAGAGCTCCTATTCTGTCATATTTTTATACCCTTCGTCATCCACAAACTCTTATATATATATATTCTCACCAATGAAATTTGTGAAGTTTACGGAGACGATGCTGTATCAGTTTGTGTAGCACAACAATGGTTCGCTCGCTTCCGTTCGGGAAATTTCAATGTGAAAGATGAACCTAGCACAACAATGGTTCGCTGGCTTTCGTTCTGGAAATTTCGATGTGAAAGATGAACCTAGCTCTGGTCGACCTATCGTTGAAAAAGTCGATGAAATTATGGAAAAGATTGACCAGGACCGTCACATAAGCAGCCATGACATCGCCAAGGAACTAAACATTCTCTCATTGAAAAAAAAAATTTCTTAAAAGCAGTATTGAGTAAATTGAGCTAAATGGATGTTTATTGTTTACTTCAGTTTTTTGGAAATCATCTGCAAAAATTAATTATTTTTTCAAATAGGAGGTGTCTTCAAAGGGTAAGGTGGCTTTTCAAAATTCCTGATTTGCTAAAAACGGTCATAATTGGTTACGAGTCATGGGTATATGGATATGATATCAAAACCAAAGCCCAATCGTCCCTATGGAAGAGCCCAGGTGAGGCAGCATAAAATCTTCGAGTACGCAAAACACTTCTAACCTTTATACCTCTTATAAACAAACTAAATATGCTATATAGCTGAAAATGTAAACACATGTTCGTGATGAGTGTACCAACATAGCAAAACAAAATCGATAATCGTCACCTTTCTTTTTTAAAACACACCTCGTAAAAATTAAAAAAAAAATGGATTAAAATGGAATATAATGCAAGCATAATAATAATATGTAAAAATTTTTTTTTGCAAAGACCGCTCCTCTTTATTATTAATAAAACTTTCTTGACTAATTTAAAACGTCCTCTTTAATACATTTTTTAATAAATTTATTTTTAATTTTAATCTAACAATACTATAATACTATAATTTCTTATTTTTATTGTGTTTTTAAAAATATTGTGCAATAATTAAGGTCATGTACTGTATATAAATTCAAATATTTACATATTATGGTAAACAAAATTAAATGAAATCTACTTTGCTTAGTTTTAGCAATTAAGAATCTAAATAATTTTTTTTTGAATATACATATAATATAATAATAATCGCACTGCTTTGATTATTTTAATTTTATGTGTTTTTTATTGCAAAATATCCATTACATTTTTTAAGAGCTTTAACTCTATATGTTTCGTTGCACGATCATTGTCACCGGATTATATAAGGAGTGGCAAAAATAATGTCATAATATGAAACTGTCAAAATTTTTACAAACAGCGTCAAAGGTTATTAAGCTTTCACAATACAGAGAATTAGTTGACAACAAGCCCTATACTTTTTTTTTAAACCTGTATTTTATTGCATCGCCTGAGTTCAACTGAGATCTAACAATAATTTTAAACATATATATCTTATACTAAGTGTATGATTTGAATATTTGGTTTTATTGCCTGAATACTGTGAGTTGGGCAATATAAATACACACGCATATTAATTAATATATAAGAAATATTATTGATAACGTTTAAGACGTGAAGAATTCAGAGGTCTTAGTAAATTTCTTGCTAGAATGTTTTGGTAAAACATTAGCTTCATCTTGTACTTCTGGGTAAGATTCAAGATTACATCCGTTTCGATTTTTAACAGCCGTTATGAACCTTTCGTTTTCCTGCGTTTCGTTTTGAAACGCGAATGAAACTAAAATTGCTATTATGATAAAACGAAAACAAACGGAACACCTCTCAAATGAATTTTTGAGCGAGGAAAAAGCTTTTTTGTTCTAAATACGGTATTATGCAGAACGAAAATTGATAAATCGAAATTGCGTTTAGGTCACATACTTCGTTTTAGGTGCAATGTCATCGAGAATATATACAATACATTTTTATTCATTCAGAAAATACTTAAAAATCTGAATTTTTTTTAAATTTTTCGTTGGCAACGGTAGGAAGTTGAATTTCAAACGATACTGTTTAAGCCAAACGCTTGCACTTTGATATTTTGTAAACTGTTCGATTGAGAAAATTCCGTTTTTAAATGCACAGGGCGCACAGAAATTTTCTTAATCGAATGTGTCATTTTTGATCGAAAGTGCCATTTTGAGGTATTTTTGTTATTGTAAAAATAACACTCTTGATTTTGGATACAAGCCGAACGGACTTATTTTCCGAACTTTTTTCTGGTAATTTTCTTTTAAACAATAAAAGCCACTTTTTTGCCCCATAAAAATTTGTATTTTTATTTTTATCTTCTTTTTGGAACTTTGCGCAACCGGCACTTAATTTCGAGCTGCATTTTTTAGATCGCTTCAACTTGGAAGACAACCCCCAGCACTCGATTTTTTATTGGTCCTTCGAACCGGATCGTACAAAGAAGATCGCCATTTTCAAGAAGACTAAATACAAATTTGGAGCCCCACTTTTATTTGGATTATTAAAATTTTGAAATTTGAAGCTGAAATATATAAGGTGCGTTACATTTTTATTTTGTGACTGATTAGTGCGGTTAGATTTCGTATTCTATTAGTTTAAAACTTGTTTTGCCAATTTTTCACTTTGCGCCAAATTTCTCTATACACACAACCACCTTTCGTTGTTTTTATTGCCTTTGTTTTCGGACAGTGCTCGTGGTTTTTTTTTTCATTTTGATTTTTGCGAAATTAATTTTTTTATCGCTATTTGCCGCAATTTCGTTTGGGCAAACCCACCCTTATTTTAATTTCACAAAAACAAAGTTTTTTCTCGCGTTAATTTTTGTCTTCTTTTGTTCGGCAATTGGTGGTTAATTTTCGCTAAAAATTAACCCCATTTGCTATTTAATAAAAGTCCGATTAGCCGTCGGAAAAGTGCATAAATTAAAATAAAAAGAAAAAGAACAACGAAACGCACACACACAGCAGCATCCTTGGACGGACATTCCTGCATTTTGGCCCAACTGAAGACGAGTCACAGCAGAACAGAAGATCCTAAGAAGAAGCAAAAAAACAACAAACACACTTTTTTTTTATACTATTGTAATTTTTATTGTATTTATAAATTGTATTTTAAAAATAATTAATAATTGTTTTGCAGGCGTTTTTTTTTTTTTAATTTCTTTTTGATCACGTTCTTTATCAGCTGTGTATTGTCTGCATAAAGAGTTGCCACCCAAACAGAAATATTTTTATAGAATTAAAAGGGATATTTCTTTGAGATATTTTTAAAGGTGCCGCCAATTACAAAAATTTATTAAAATTTTTTTTTGCCGTTTTGAATAAAAATTTGTAGTTGTATTTCATAAAATCGAAATAATATCTCATAATTGAGGAAAATTTTATTGTTTTTATAATTTTCATACTATTTCAATAAATTCTTTTAGTATTTTTCTTACATTTAAAATACTTTATCGTTCATTTAAGAATTTCCCTTTTTTCTGAATAATTGTTTTGCAAGTTTAATTTGAAATTTTTGTTTTTCATTTGAATAAAAACAAAATGGCGGCATTAGAAAACTTTGAAAGCGCTTCAGAAGCAATTATTGAATTTGAAGAGCAGTTTAATCTTGTAGCTCAAGCCGACCATTCTGTTTTTACTTTAGAACTTCAAAAAGAAGAATTAACCGAACTTTGGGTTAATTTTAAAACATTTTTTAAGGTGTATCTGCATGAAGCTAAGGCCTTACCGATGGCAGATAGAGCAGATGAAGTAGCAAGAATGAAGTCTGTGTATCAAAATTGTTACACGGCTTACATCGCATGTGCTGGAATGATGGGAGAGTACTCAACCTTAGTAAGGACCATCGATGCGCATCAAGAACCAGCACGCACTCCTCCATCTAGCAGCTCGACGGTCAGAATGGACGGTTTGGCGCCCAGATCAACTCCCTCATCTAATATTCGGTCCGATAATCATGCAGAAATCGCGACAACTCCTCTTCAGCAAGTACCCCCTGTATACCAAGAACATAGGTTCACTCCAGCACCTCCGATCGTTCATGCTACTTCATCATCTCAATCTTCGGCGAATTTGGCTATAGGTTCATGCCACGATTTTGGCATTCGTGTACTTCCATGCGATACAGAAATTTTCTACGGAGATTATCTCTCATGGCCCACCTTTCGAGACATGTTTACGGCTATTTATATTGTAAATGCTCGATTATCTCCTGTCGAAAAACTGTATCATTTGAATCAGAAGACAAGGGGTGAAGCGAAAGACATTGTAAGCAAATCTCCGCTTACGAATGAAGGTTTTGCATCGGCCTGGCAAAATTTATCGGATCGATTTGAAAATAAGCGTATCCTGGTAAATAGCCAGCTTAAAATTCTTTTTAGCCTTCAGTCTATTTCGGTTGAATCTGGTAGTGACATTAAAAAGTTACAACGAGATATCAACAACTATATTGCGGCGTTAAAAATGCATAGCATCGATATAGGAAACTGGGATGCTATTTTAGTATTTCTTTGTTCTACCCGGTTACCTGGTGCTACTCTAGCGTTGTGGGAGCAGTCTATTGAGATGAGTTCGGAAATTCCTAAATGGTCCATCATGGACTCGTTTCTGACTCGTCGATTCAGGACATTAGAAACAGTGTTAGATCTGCAAGGAGTATCAACTTCTAAACCAGCAGTGAAAAAGACATTTGTTTCCAAGTCGTTCAATTCGTCGAATAAGAATGTGAACACTTATCAAACAAACATTTCTAATTTCGATTGTCGGCTTTGCTCTTCCAAACAACACTCTTTAAAGTCGTGCCCCAAATTTTCGAATATGAAACCGGTTGATCGTTTTTGGCAAGTCAAAAAATTAAAACTTTGTTTGAATTGTCTTGCCCATTCTCATTTATTGCAAGAGACTGCAAGAGTACTTATAATTGCTCCGTATGTAAGCAGCGACATCATTCACTTTTGCATCGTGGGTCTTCGGATACACCCCCTAGTTCTAACCCTTTTCGAAATGTATCTGAAGGCAATTCTCGCCCCACGACTCCTGTTCGCGCAAACATGCAAAGTCATACAGTCCAAATACATTCAGCTCCATCTCCGGTTGAAATCGATAACATTACTTCGGCTTTTGCATCTTCTGCCAAAAGTGTTCTCTTGGGCACGGCTATGGTCAACATTTGCCACTTAGGATCAGTATATACCGCCAGAGCACTAATCGATTCTGGCTCTGAAGGTACCTTTATTTCTGAGCGTATCCAAAAATTACTTAAGCTACCAGTTAAGAAGGTAAACGCGCAAGTTTCAGGTCTCAATAACGCTATTTCAGCTCGAGTGCAAAAAATGTGCAATTTCGTTTTAAGTTCACCCACAAATCCTCAGCTACAAATCGAATCTTCAGCTTTGGTGATTCCACATCTTACTGGTAAGCTTCCCACGACTTCACTTGATCTTTCATTTGGCGACAGTTTTCGCGGCATGCAGCTTGCTGATGTCAACTTTTCAAAAAGCAATCAAGTCGATGTTTTGATTGGTGGAAATTTATATCCATCAATTGTTCTTGAGGGTCTCAAAAAGAATATTCTCGGTTCTTTAATTGCCCAAGATCCTTTAATTGGTTGGATCCTTACCGGTCCACTACCAAATGAAAAAATTTCTAGTTTTTCTACATGTGTTTCATTTTTTAACGAAGTCTCTTTGGATAAGCAGATTGCGCGCTTTTGGGAGCTGGAAGAATTTCCAAAAAATAAATTTCTAAGCGAAGAGGATAAATATTGCGAAGAATATTTTAAAAATACGACAAAACGTGATTCTAGCGGTCGCTATATAGTTTCACTCCCCTTTAAGCCTCAGTTCACAAACAGCCTTGTATTAGGCAATTCTCGATCAATTGCTCAAAAACAATTTCTTAGAAACGAAACTAATCTCCTACGCAATCCGCAGTTTAAAGCTCAATATGATCAAGTGGTAAATGAGTATGTGCATTTGAATCATATGAAGGAAGTGTCAGTACCAACTTTTGTACAAACACCGACTCATTTTTATTTACCACACCACGCTGTGATTAAGCCTGAAAGTACCTCTACCAAGGTGCGTGTTGTTTTTAACGCATCTAGTCGTTCGTCAAATGGTGTGAGCCTTAATGATGTACTCTACACTGGTCCGGTGCTACAGGCTGATCTAATGCTTTTGGTTGTAAAGTGGCGTTTTTTTCGTTATGTTTTTAATGGTGACATCGAAAAAATGTAGCGACTAAGGCAATTCATTTAGAAGCGACTAGTGATCTGTCTACAACTACGTTTTTAGCCGCATTTTCTCGTTTTGTGGCCCGGCGCGGATGTCCAGCAAAAATGTTTTCGGATAACGGAACCAACTTTGTTGGAGCTTCGAAAGTTTTAAAACAGGATTTTGTCCGATTTCTTTGTGCTTCAAAGAATTTAGTGACATCACAATTCTCTTATCAAAACATTTCGTGGCATTTTATCCCGGCTGGATCTCCCCATATGGGTGGTTTGTGGGAAGCGGGCGTCAAAAGCTTTAAATTTCACTTTCGTCGAATAGCTGGCAATCTGAGGTATACCTTTGAAGAATTTACGACCCTTTTGAATCGTATAGAGGGTTGTCTGAACTCGCGACCTCTGAGTCCACTGTCCGAAAATCCTTCTGATCTTTCCCCTCTAACACCTGGACATTTTTTGATCGGTGGTCCCCTTTTAACTCCTGTTGAACCTGAAATTTCAGAAAACCCCCTGACAATAGTTAATAGGTGGTTAAAGATCAAAGCCGTAGCCCAATTATTTTGTCATCGTTGGAAATCCGAATATCTGAAGGAGCTTCACAAGAGATAAAAGTGGCAGTTTCCGAAGGAGGACGTCAAAGTAAACGATTTGGTAGTGATTCGCGATGAGAATCTGCCCCCAACTGATTGGAGACTAGGACGCGTAATGAAGGTGCATCTAGGAAAGGATGGACGAGTCCGAGTTGCTGATGTCCGAACAGAACGAGGCACCATTACACGTGCTGTCGTTAAACTTGTAGTTCTCCCGTCGTCGTGATCATTGTTATTTTCTTTCTCTTTTCTGTTCAACTATTTTCATTTGTTATGTTCTTTCTTCGATTTTCAGCAAAATGGTTAAGGCAAATAAATACGTCGATCGTCGCAGCCAAACCCCCACTGCCAAAAAGATGGAATGCCGTATCTGCAAGGAGGACCATCCGTTACGTTTTTGCCGCAGTTTTCTACGAATGGAGCATGCAAAACGTCTTCGAGCAGTACTTATGTACCGTCACTGCACTTGTTGCTTGGCGTATAACCACATGCGCAAGGACTGCGGTAGCAAAGGCAGGTGCCGCGACTGTAAGGGTGATCATCATACGTTGTTGCATGATCCCTCCCAGCCGACTCATCGTTTTCAGCCGAAAGAACCTAGTCCTCCTCGAAATGTGAAGGGACCTCGTCCGTCTCCATGCGCGAGTAAAGGAGGTTCTAGTAGTTCTCATATTGCGAAGGGACCTCGTCCGTCTCCATGCGCAAATTCTACCAGCGCTAGTCACTTTAAAAAAAGTTGGTGCAACGCCTGAACCTGCGGACGACAAGGATGGGAAATAGTGAGGTGTGCATGCTTTCTATGCGATCGAATTTAGATCTCAACAGAAATGTTGAAACGCTTGTCCACGTAACGCCTTATCTTTCGAAGGTTACACCTCTCCAATCCGTCGACTCTCGCATTCGCGAAAATTATTTAGGTATTATCCTCGCGGACCCCGATTTTTTTCAGTCTGCGCCAGTGGATCTTGTTCTTGGTGTCGACGTCTACTCAAAAATAGTCCTCAATGGAGTGATTGGTGGTACACTAGGGCAACCGTTGGGGCAGAGCACAATTTTCGGCTATATTATGTCTGGTTCCTGCGCTGTCTAGTTTTTTTTTGGCTGCACTCTAACACATTTTTGTTTGTGCTAAAATTTTTTGTTTTTTTTGTTTTTGGATTATTTCGTTTTTCATATATGAACTTTGGCAAAGTTTCTTGAACTATTTCTTTGTCACCGCAAGTCACAAATAAAATGTAACCCATGAATTTTTTAGAAAAATAACTATTTTTTTTTATTTTCAGCACCTATGTATTTAGATTTTTATTTTATTGCAGCGATTCTGCAAGGCGGGCGGCAATGTTTAAGCCAAACGCTTGCACTTTGATATTTTGTAAACTGTTCGATTGAGAAAATTCCGTTTTTAAATGCACAGGGCGCACAGAAATTTTCTTAATCGAATGTGTCATTTTTGATCGAAAGTGCCATTTTGAGGTATTTTTGTTATTGTAAAAATAACACTCTTGATTTTGGATACAAGCCGAACAGCCTTATTTTCCGAACTTTTTTCTGGTAATTTTCTTTTAAACAATAAAAGCCACTTTTTTGCCCCATAAAAATTTGTATTTTTATTTTTATCTTCTTTTTGGAACTTTGCGCAACCGGCACTTAATTTCGAGCTGCATTTTTTAGATCGCTTCAACTTGGAAGACAACCCCCAGCACTCGATTTTTTAGATACATTAATATTTTCCCAAATAAAGTCAATTGAATTTGCATACAATTATATTAATCACCTTCAATTGTATAGTGAACAATCGGAAGCATATAGAAAAAAATTTACTCCTGATCACGTATTGTGAAAATATTTATCTGCATTTATCTTCTTCCTTTTTACTCAATCGTTTAAAAACATTTTGTTAACTACTTATATCTATAATATTTTGAAACAAAAACAAAATTCTAAAACAAAAATGACCCATTTAAAAACGGAATTTTTTTTTGTTGTTTTCTTTAGAAAACCAAAAAGCTTTTGTGAGAAATATCTATGGACAACGTACATACGTGAGTATAAAAAATACTCAACGCAAAGAAAACGTTTAACAGACCTATTCCGGCAAAAAGGTATCAATCAATTGTCACGAAATAATTGATTCAATTTTGTTACCCTTATTTGATTTTAGTATTCTGGCAAAAAGGTATCACCGAAAAAGCTTAATCAAATTCACCTTCGTGGTGAAAGCTTTTTATGACTACTGTGACTGAAGTGTGAAAGAAGAAGAAAAACATACATAAATAAAAAAAATGGAAAACAAATAAAAAAATAAGTAAGTAATTTTTGTTTTTTTATTATATTTTATCTATTTTACTTTTTCTCTTCTATTTATTTGAATAGAAAATTCGAACGGACAACGCAGGAGCAGGTGCAGTGCTACCTGCACTTTTGCAAACAGCACCCGGAATTTCAGGCGGGCAAGAATTCATCGCATACACGAGTTGTGGGGCCAACTGGCGGCGCGATTGAATTCGTCGAGGGGACCTACTCGTACCGCGACCAAATGAAAAGAGGTAATCTATTTGTATAAACTTCTAAACAGCACCAAGAAATGTTTGGTGTTGTTTGTAGTTTAATAAATGTGAACAAAGCGATAGATAAGCAGTATCTAGTCCGTTATGATCTGTCTGGTCATTTAGTGACCAGCCAGTTTATTTAGGTTACAAATCTAGTCCTAAAAGATGTGTCTGTTCGATTTATGATCAGCATATTTGTTTAGGTATGATTGTTTAGGCCGCTTATCTATCGTCTGATAACTAAATAACTAGTATGTTATATTAGACTAGAAATAAGGGTAGTTTTTAGAGTTTATAAATAAAGGGCTTCGGTAAAACGAAGCCAGTGTCTTTTTAACAGTAACAGTGAACATTGTGAGTTTCTTATCTTAATACTGGGATTTATTCATTGGTGACCCCAGAAAATGAACGCGGTAAGTTTTTTTTTTTTAATTATATTGAGTATATTTAAAAAATGGTTCTTTATTTTGGAAAAGTGAAATTTTGAAGTTTTCTTTTTCAAAATAAAATATTAAAAAAAGAGGCACTCAGAAGTTTTATTATGTTGTAGAAAAGGTAAAATTTGTAGTTTTATTTTCTAAATATATGTAAAATAAAAAAGTAAATAAAAAATTATAGTTTATTCCTGAAAGGTATTTTAAAATACATAACAAAAAGGAGTTTTGTATTTTAAAATAAGATTAGGGAAATTTAAAAATCAATTAAAATGGCAAAATATACTCAAAATGATCGGTTTTTAAAACAGAAGTTTCAGAATGTTTTAAAAACTTTTCAAGAAAAATTTGATGACTTCAATAAAGGGAGTCTAACAATTGAAGAATTATAAAAGTATTCCGATAAAGCAGAGGAGGTATATTTTGCCTACATGAAAACGACTAGGGATGTTGACGAACTTGAAGAAAATTTTTATTGTCTGCAAGAATTTACTATTTCGAATAAAATAGAAATTCAGGGCACTAAATTTTCTTCAGGTAATAAATTTGAGGGATTTGAATTCCCAGAAAGTAAAGAAGCTTTTGATTTTTATATTCCAGTTAAAAAAGAAGTTCTGGAAGCTAATGTGTGTCCGATTAATAATATTAAGGGATTTGAATTCCCAGAAGAATCGTTTAAGGTTTTTGATATGAAAAAACATTTTTCTTCAGATAGGGAAATTAATATATTTGAATTTTCAGAAGAAAAGGGTTTTTCATTTTATAATCCAAATAAAATTGATGTTGAGGGATTTGAGGTCCCTGTAGAAAATAATTCTTTTCGTCTTTTGAATGACGAATATTTTTTAACACCTGTTGATAGTTGTGAAACGCAGAGCTATCAAAAGTGTCGGAACCACTGCGAAGAAAATAACAATGATGGCAAAATATTAAAATTAAATAAATATTTGCCAAAAAATAAAGTGAAAAATAAAGAGCTTACAAATGCTAAAAATATTGAAAATGATTTTCTTCAAATTGTGGATGTAAGAACCAGCATTAAAATATCAGATGAATTGATAAACGATGTTTGTTCTTTTCCTTCAATTGAAAAAAATTAATGGTGATGTTGTATATTGACTTATTCGCATGAAGCGGATTGTATAATAATTATTGTCGAATTCAATAATTCAAAAAATTGCAAGCAATGCGGAATTAGCAATTTTTTGTGAACAAATACTATGAACTCAAAAAAATTGCAAATAATGCGGAACTAGCAATTTTTTGTAAACAAATAAATCGTAACCGACTTATGAATACAATCAGCTCAATATGCATAAGTAAATATGAAGAATTAGGTCAACCAATGCAGAAGCCGCGATCGATTCTCGGTCAAGCTTTTAGTTTTTATTGGCCTAGGTTAGGAGCGGGTTACGAAGAGTAAAACGTAACCGCTGGGCGTTGCCAAAGATAAGTAGGTTTCTTTAGATTTTGGTTTGGATATGAATGGCAGTCTTCAGTAGTTCGTGTTAAGTGTAGGATCTATGAGCAAGTGAGCTCTTTTATTTTTAATAGTAATAAATAGTGATTTTTTTAAATAAAGTAAAATAAAGTAAATTCAAAAAGTGTTTTAAATGAGAATCGCGATAGGATCCTGATAATATTACAACATCTGAGTTATTACAACATCAACTTGGATACAACATTGGCGCAGCCGGTAGGATACTTCAACTTGGATACAACATTGGCGCAGCCGGTTTTCGAACCACACAAGAGAAGTTTCCAACCACTAGACACGGTCAGTGGCAGCAGCAAGAAGGAAGGATTCCTGAAGTATACAACAAAAGGACAATAAAATGGATAAAAAATTACTGGTGAGTACGTTTTGTGTTTGTAATTAACAAAAAACCGAGCGACTGGTGGCGTTTAACGCCTGCTCACCTACGTAGGTCATTCTACTAACAAATCAAAAATTTTATCAAGGCAAATTAGGAGTTAAAATAACTATAACTCCTTTTTTGTGGGAAATTTGGGATTCAAGAAATAACAACTGTCAATCTTTAAAATATTAAATTGTTTTCCCCCACCAGTGGTAAGAAACAATTTATTTATAGTAAAGAAACAGTTATTTTTATCAAGTGATTTTCCCCCATCAGTGGTAAGAGATTCTTGATAGAAAGAAATATTCCATTTGTGAGAAAATATTAATATCGTATTAATATTATTTTGTTTTATTTTTTGTGTGATTTTTTTTTTATTGTGAGTTTAGTAGTGTCAGTATTTTTGTATTTTTTTTTTGCGAGTTTCTGATTTTCTTTTTAATTAAAATTGTTTGTTGGTTAACACATACTGCAACATTTACAATTTGACTTTATTTTCTTGTTTCTGTTGGAAAATTGTTTTGTAATATAAAAAGGCTTTATATTGATTGAAATTATCTCTTATTAAATAAACAGAAATTTTTGAAATAACTGTTAAATTTATGAGTGATCAAATTAATTAATGGAAGCTTTAAAATCTGAATATTTACAAGCAAAAGCAGATTTACAAAAAGAACAAGAAGAAATTGTGAGATTTGTTGACAAGTTGTGGTCACTTATCAGACATTTTAGTAAGTCAGAACAGATTTTTTTACATTTAAAGGATTTGGCTTTAACTGAATTATTTGAAGTTTTGGATAATAAAAATTGTGTATTACACCAAGAGAGAGAGGAATTATTGAAAGAGTTAGATAGTTTTAGGAAACAGAACGTGATTTTAAAAAATAGGTTAGACAAAAATTTAGAGGAGACACACGAATTAGAACGAGAAAACGAACACTTTAGACAGGAGATAGGTTTACCAAAGGACGTTGAATTTAAAAAGGATCTGAACATAACCAGATTAGAAGAGGCAAATAATACAATAAGCGTTTTGAATACAAAATTAATTAATCAACATAAGGAGTTTGAACGGAAATTAGCAGATTTAACTTTGAAAAATAGAATTGTAAAACGGACGATTCTAAAATATTCAAAATGAGTTTAGTGAGGATAGCAGAAGAGGTAAATAGGGTGGTGCCAATTTTTGATGCTTCGAGGGCACATGATTTGGCATCGGAATTACACAAATTTGCTATAAGTTGTCGTATAGTAGAAAAAGATCTAAAACCAGAAGATCACCCAGTAATGTTAGATTGTATTAAACTCAGATTGTTTGGTGAGGCATATAATCTTGTGAGGTCATTAGAGATAAAAACTTTAAATGAATTAATAAGTTTACTTAGTGGAGCGTATTCAAAAATAACCATATTGGAAGATGTTCAACAGGAGATACGGCAGGCAGTACAGTTGGAAGGAGAGGATATTTCTAGGTTTGCGAGAAGACTACGTTGTTTGTTTACTTCTGCAAAAACAATTATAGAGGATCGATATCCAGGTAGAGATTGTGATATTTTATTAGAAGAAATAAATACTTCAGTAAAATCATCATTCCGGTTAGGACTTAGAGACCCCACACTTCGACTTCATATAATGAGGTCAAGTGCAAAAACTTTAGGAGAACTAGAAATTGAAGCCAACTGCTCACAAGTAGAGTGGAAAAGATGTCATTTCGGTACGTCTTTCAATAATGAAAAATCGGTTATTAATCATATAAACTCTCAAGAAATGTCGCCAACTATAAACGCTTTTACACAGTTGGCACAACAACAGCAAGAAATGACACAACAGTTGTATACGATGACGTCACAAAACCGACCGAGTGAAAGTGCAAATAAATATGCAACCATCTTTAGGGGAAACGAAGGATCTCAGTTGCAGCGGAATAATGAAGAAACGAAACCAGCAACAAAAACTAATCTTTCGGAATCCCATCAATCAGTTCCAATTTGTTCATTTTGCAATAAGGCAGGTCATACACGAGCTAAGTGTTTTAGTCGAGAAAATACTCCTTATTGTAGAGAATGTGGAGAATATGGACACGACCCAGGTCCGAATTGTAGCCAAAAGAGTAGGCATCAGGAAAATCCGCATGGCGCAGGCAATGCACAGAACGTACAGCATTCAGGATACGATAACTATAGAAAAAATCAAAATTATCAACAAAATAAGAAATATGATAATAATGGAAATAAGAATAATGGTTATAATAATACTCGAAACCAAAATAGAGGCAATTATAACAATAACGGTCTGAAATTGTGTTTCTTCTGTGATAAAGAAGGACATATGAAAAGCGAATGCGCAGCCAGAAAAGCCTTCTTAGGGAAACAGGGAAACTAGATGGGGTCCGGACGTTATCACACGACCGGGATCCCCAAAATACTTTAGAAAATGACAAACGAGATAATAAATATAAAAACGAGCAAAGTCCGGTCAAGGCAACTTTGAAAACTGATGTTACGAAAAATGTTAATAAATTGATGAAAAGTAAAAAGTTAATTGAGCAGACGAAAGATGAATTAAATCTGTCTCAGGAGAACCAGGGTACAGAGATAAGTAAACAAATGAAAGATGAAGTAAATCTGGTTCAAAAGTATCAGAGTATAGAGGTCAAAGAGCAGACGAAAGATGAAGTAAATCTGGCTCGGAATAACCCAGGTACAGAGGTATATGAACAGATGAAAAATGGAGTAAATTTGTTACAAAATGATCAGAGTACGGAGGTTAATAAACAGACGAAAGACGAAGTAAATCTGGTTAAAAATAATAATGTGGAGCCCAGGACTCGGGTTCAATTGAAGAAAGTTTCATTTAAAATAAATGCCGGTAATGGCAAAAGTCGAAAAATAAAGTACGAGAAACAAAAATTAAATTCTTGCAGAATCGAGCAAAGAACAATTAAATCTGAGACAAAGGAGAAAGTAAACCTTATTGAGTATATTAGACCAGCTGTAGGTAATTTGGTACAGTGGTCATGTAAAACTTTGTTAAATATTTTTGTAATGATGTTCGCGATCATTTATTTTTGTTCAGATATAATCCTAAATAAATGGGAAAAGTTGTTGATAAATCCGCCGTTGTATGAATTTATCAAAAATTATAATAATTGTTTGAATAATAATTTCAATACATTTTTAAAATTTTTGACTGCCAGGTTAACGCCAGCAGTGAAACAAAAATTGTATAGTAATGCAAGTGAAAGTTTTCATTCATCAACAAAAGACGTTTATGTGGAGTTACCTTGCAAAGAAGCGAAAAAGGGAAAACTCACATTACTCGTCGATTCTGGCGCTGACACTAGTTTAGTGAAAGCAAATGCCATAAATGATTTTATTGACAAGGATGAAGGTGATATAAAAGATTTGAGCGGAGCTTTTGGAGGACAGGTTACCACATCCGGCTCCATTCAGATTAGTCAACCAGATTGTTCTGATTTGATTTTTGATTTCCATGTAGTAAACTTACGGCAAGGCATACCGGCAGATGGTATACTGGGAAGGGATAACTTATGGAATAAATCGGTTATAAATACGATAACAAAAGAATTAATATTTTTTAATAAATCAGGGAGTGAAATGAAAAAATTCTCATTGAAGAGATGGAAATCAATGAAAATATCATATTGCAATAATGAAGTAAATTTGAAATCGCGTACGGTAACGGTAGTACCGATGAAAATAAAATCGCGTACGGTAACGATAGTACCGATGAAAGTAAGAACGAAAATTTCAACTTTGGTGATCCATAAACAAGAAATATCACCAAGTGTTTATTTGGCCGAAACTTTAGTTAACAATAAAAAAGGTGTAGTTTACGCTCCAGTGCTAAATGCATCAGAGAACGACGTTGAATGGTGTAATGATTTTGAGCCAGTATTTACCGATTTCAATAAGTACAAAGAAGCGGAAGATAACAATATCATGAGCATGCATGAACTTAAAACAAGTGATCGGATAACTGAATTGTTAAGTAAATTAAATTTGGATTCAAGCCTAAATGTTGAAGAAAAAAATGCGATGGAAAATATTTGTATGGCGTATAATGATGTCTTTCATTTCGAAGGTGACATCTTGACGAGTACAAATGTGTTAAAACATTGCATCGATACTAAACAAGATCAGGCACCAATTAATCAAAAACAATACAGATTGCCACAAATGCACAGGGGAGAGATTAACAAACAAGTACAGAAATTGTTACATGATGGTATAATCTCACCGAGTATTTCGCCATGGAATTCACCACTTTTGTTGGTACCTAAGAAAAGTGGTAAAGATGGTCAGAAAAAATGGAGGTTAGTCATCGACTACAGAAAACTTAATGAAGCGACAATTAAGCAAGTTTTTCCCATTCCTAGAATAGAGGAAATTCTAGAGCAATTGGGACATAGCCGGTATTTTTCTACGCTAGATTTAGCGAGTGGCTACCATCAGGTGATGATGGATGAGGGCGACAAAGAGAAAACAGCCTTTAGCACAGGGCTTGGGCATTTCGAGTTTAATAGAATGCCATTTGGATTAACAGGGGCACCAGCCACTTTTCAAAGAATCATGAATCACATTCTTACAGGGTTACAGGGGATAGAATGTTTCGTATACCTCGATGACATAGTCATTTATGGGCGTAATTTGGAAGAGCACTCCATGAGGTTGTGTAAGGTCCTCGAAGCCTTACGGAGAAATAATTTGAAACTAAATACAGAAAAATGCAATTTTCTGCGTAGAGAGGTAGTTTATTTAGGACATAAATGTTCGGCAGAAGGAGCGCTTCCTGATCCTGCCAAGGTGGAAAGTGTGAAAAATATTCCACCACCAAGGTCTCGTAAACAAGTACAAGCTTTTTTGGGACTGGTTAATTACTACCGTAAATTTGTGCCCGTATTGGCAAAGATGGCCTTACCAATTAATAAATTGTTGAGAAAAAATGTACCGTTTAAATGGACAGAAGACTGTCAAAATTCGTTCGAAGAATTAAAAAAGGCGATAATTTCACCGCCTATATTAATATATCCTGATTTTAATGCAAAATTTTTATTAACGACAGACGCAAGTAACGAAGCGTTAGGGGCGGTTTTGTCCCAGGGAGTCGTGGGAGAAGATAGACCAATTGCATTCGCAAGTAGAGCTTTGAATGATGCTGAAAAGAGATATTCTACTATTGAAAAAGAATTTTTGGCAATAGTATGGGCTACAAAAAATTTTAGACCATATCTTTTAGGACGACATTTTGAGGTATATACCGATCATCAACCTTTGAGAGGAATAGCAAATTTAAAGGATCAAACGTCCAGATTAGCACGATTTAGACATAAACTGTCAGAGTATAATTTTGAGATAATTTATAAACCAGGCAAACGAAACCTTAATGCCGATGCATTAAGTAGAATAGTTAGAGAAAGTGATGATAATATTAAAATAGCCGCCGTAGAGACGAGGCTTCAAAAAAGAGATAGATTAGAAAAAAAAAATGAACAACCGGTAGAAATTGACAATACCGACGGAGAAAATAAAACGGTGCTTGACACAAGCACTGATGACAGTAGAGTTGAAAATAGTAAAATTTTAGCCGAAAATATAAAAATTTTAACCGATCAAAAACAAATTGAGACAATATTAAAAGACTATCACAATTTACCTCTAGGAGGTCATCAAGGTGCATTGAGAACTTATTTGAGAATACGAGAAAAATTCCGTTGGAAAGGAATGCAAAAACAAATAAACGAATATGTTCGGAGTTGTTCAAAATGTCAGTTAAACAAGAGTTCAAAACTGACCAAAATGCCTATGGTAGTAACCGATACACCGCAACGTCCTTTTGAGAAGTTGTACATGGACATGGTAGGGCCCCTACCGGAAACAACTTCAGGCAATAAAAATATTTTGACTTTTCAAGATGATTTCTCAAAATATATGGCATGTATTGCCATACCTGACGCGGAAGCAAGTACGGTTGCCAAAGCTTTTTACGACGAGATAGTTACTCGCCATGGCATTCCTGAAATGTTGATTACCGACAACGGCACCAATTTCATTTCGGAATTATTCTCTAACGTATGTAAAACGTTAGGAATAAAAAAGCTTCACATTACCCCGTATCATCCGCAAGCTAATGGCTCACTGGAAAGGAGTCATCGACCTTTAGCGGAATATTTAAGAAGTTTTGTTAATGAAGACGGATCAAATTGGGATCAGTGGTTGTCAGCGGCTATGCATGTGCATAATAACACACCGCATACGTCAACAAAACAATCACCTTTTCGTACACTATATGGATTTGATATAGAAATACCAACTAATTTGAAACGGAAAAGGGATCCTGTATATAATACAGAAGACCCCGCGAAATTACTTAAATATCAAATTCAAAGGGCACATCAATTGGTGCGACAAAACCAAGAAAAGGCGAAAATTGCATCAAAAGTGCAATATGACAAAACGATAAACGAAGTAAATTTTAAAGAAGGAGATAGGGTTGTTATGAAAAACAACACCCGGAAAAACAAATTTTCTCCAATTTGGACAGGCCCATATGACGTAGTGTCGATAAAGGGACCTGTCACGACGGTGATAAAAATTAAGTCGAAACTTAAAAAAATTCACAACAATCTATTAAAACTATATCGTGAATAAACTGACGGTCAGAATATCTAGTAAGATGCGAATAATAAATTAGAACTAATTATAGGATAATATTATTCTATTGATGGGTCAATAATTCAAAATTATTTCAATAATAGTAGTTTTAGCCAATATACAGTATTTAATTGAGACGAAGTATTGTCGATAAAGGGACGTTTAAAATTACTTCAAAATTTAAAATTATGAGATGTTTAAAAACAATATGAAAACAAATTGTTTAAAAACATATATGTAACATTAGAACGATTTCTAAAATTACAGCAATTACACATAAAGTGGTAATGCTGTAAACATAATGTGTGGAGAAATAAAATATTAGTTAATATACAAATACGAAATAAATTTTTTATATTTGATTAAATGGTAAAGTAATCGATTTCAATTCTGAAAAGTTCAGCAGCACTATTAAGTAAAAAGAAGTAAACATACCCATATGTATGTATATATGTAGTTATTTAATTTTCAATGTCAAGTTCATGACTTATGCTATATAAGCAGTTTTTGTCGAGCAGAGTTTTTATTTAAAAATATAAAATGTAACAATTATAGTATACTTTTAGGGAGTAATTTATTATATTTTAACAATGATTCATAAATTTTAGAAGTTTAACAAGATACGGATAATACATGAGTAAACAGTACTAAAAGGTTAAAGTACTGGTAAAAAGGAGTAGATGGTAAATTATGTATGATTTTCTAAAAAAAAGGTGTGTCAAAGCGCACCCAATGGGTTTTAATTTATTTAATTGCAGGTAAATATCATTGACGTTAAGATCTGCAAGCTAGATGATACCAATCATGAGAAACACGGGATGTCGACTCGCTCAAGGACTAGAGCGAGAAACTTAAATTTTGGTTTAAGCCAATAATTATAAGAAAAATACAGAGGAAAAAATATATATATAAAAAAAAGGGTGAAAAAAAAAAAATTATAAGAAAAAATATATGAAATAAAAAAAAAGAAAAGAGAAAAAGAGAAACAAAAATATATTTTATAAAGAAAAAATAAGGAAAAAAAAAAAATATAATAAAAAATAAGTTAACAGAAAACAAAATTTAAAAAAAAAGGGAAGAAAAAATTAATAAAAAAAAAAAATAATAAACAAAAGAACAATAGTTTAAAAAAAAAGAAGAAAAAAATATTGAATTTAAAAAAAATTAAAAGATATAAAATATTGAAAATATTTGTAGATAAGTTTTTTTTGATGATATATGATTTCAATTCTTAACATTAATTATAAAATGTTTGTAAATTTCGTCGATGAGAAATTTAAATAGAATGCAATTACAATGGCCACACATATGTAAATAAAAAAAAAAGAAAAGAGGGAAGGGTTAGGAACGTAAAGACGTTAGGTTAATAACGCTAGTTTTTTTTTGAAATTTTAGGCTTTGTGTGAGCATTGAAGTTGCATAAAAGTTTTGCATAAGCAGAATTTTAAAATTTTTGGGATTTGTAGAAGTGTTTATTGTGAGAATAGTGAGATAATTTTTAAATGCAAGTAGTTTTCAGAGTATAAGTTTAACCAATTTTATTTTCATTCGATTTCGTGAGTTTCGTAAAATTAAATCAGATAATGGTTTAGGTAATTTTTTTTGATTTATATTGATTTATATTTTGTTGTATACTATAATTAATATCGTATATTATACTATATATGTATGTCCAGAAAATTTTATTTTGACTTATTTAGTCTTTTTGAGTAAAAAGTAGAAGCATTTAGTATATTGGCATGATTCGTCCGGTTCCCAGCTTGTGAAACGACGTTGGACGACTCCGGAGGAAAACGTCAAATGAGAATCGAGACGACTACCCAAGCACGAGAAAACAACTGTACGAAGTTGAATACAAAGTAAACAACACTGCGAAGATAATACGAAATAAACATCATCACATACTCATTCCACTGATGTCACTTAACTACTAATGATCGTTTGTCGAATGAACTATATTGCCATCCAATTCGAATTTTTACGCATGAAGATGAATCAGAGTGTTCTTACCAATACACACGATAGCAGCAGAGTTTCCGCCCAGAAGTAACACACGTACCGTTAATATACGTATTTATGGGGCGTTTCATCGAGAATGTACGACTTCGGTATCTAAGTTACACTGATACCTACGTTTGTGTCGCCACAGTAAGAGTCCTCGGGCAGACACCAAAGCACAATGGCTGCTCACACTAGCCTTCATCAACCTGTGCAAGAGAACGAAACTACGCTCGACGGTTGTTAACGTTAATCAACAACAACCAGTGCAAGAGCAAAATTTACTACTGATGTCTACAAGAAGAAGTTTTCCATCTGATCACAGTTCATCACCAATTTGAGAGGCAATGGTTCAGCATTGAGTCACAGCATTGACGGAAGAAAAACTATAGTTGCAGCGTGGCAATGAGTTAATCTACTAGCATTAACAATAAACGATGCTAGGCGGTTAGTGACATATTTATTAACGTTCGCGGAAGATGACATCGCTCAAGAATGTTCCAAGATGATCACCGATAATATCATCATCACCAGAGAAGAGAAGAAAAACCCCGATGATTGCCAATTTTAAATAAATATTATTACTATAAATGTATGAAAAAGAAAGATTTTAAGAGTAAAGTAAATACAATATTTAATACCTAATTTCTATTGTAACAAATTTAAATTTTCATATTTTAATATTCATATTATCGTTTTGCAATGTAAATGAATTTTTGATTGGTAAAGTATTTATATGCAACCTATCCAAACCAATAGTTGTAGAAAAAAAAATAAAGAATAAAAAAATCTAAAAAGAGACTAGTTGGAAATCATTTCATGATTTCTTTTAGGGGGGTGAGGAATGTTGTATATTGACTTATTCGCATGAAGCGGATTGTATAATAATTATTGTCGAATTCAATAATTCAAAAAATTGCAAGCAATGCGGAATTAGCAATTTTTTGTGAACAAATACTATGAACTCAAAAAAATTGCAAATAATGCGGAACTAGCAATTTTTTGTAAACAAATAAATCGTAACCGACTTATGAATACAATCAGCTGAATATGCATAAGTAAATATGAAGAATTAGGTCAACCAATGCAGAAGCCGCGATCGATTCTCGGTCAAGCTTTTAGTTTTTATTGGCCTAGGTTAGGAGCGGGTTACGAAGAGTAAAACGTAACCGCTGGGCGTTGCCAAAGATAAGTAGGTTTCTTTAGATTTTGGTTTGGATATGAATGGCAGTCTTCAGTAGTTCGTGTTAAGTGTAGGATCTATGAGCAAGTGAGCTCTTTTATTTTTAATAGTAATAAATAGTGATTTTTATAAATAAAGTAAAATAAAGTAAATTCAAAAAGTGTTTTAAATGAGAATCGCGATAGGATCCTGATAATATTACAACATTTGAGTTATTACAACATCAACTTGGATACAACAGTGATAATAAATGTTTGAAAAATGATGAAAGAGCCAGGATCGGATCATCAAATGTGTTGATAAACGATGCTTGTTCTTTTCCTACAATCGAAAAAATTAATGTTTATACTAAAATTTTGCAAAATGGAGAAGTAAGAGCCAGGATCGTAGCATCAAATAAGTTGATAGACGATTTTTGTTCTTTTCCTACCAAAGAAAATGAAACTAATGAAAATAATTGTAATTCAATAGTAAAAGAAATTGTATAAAAATGTTGAAATGTTAAATAACTTAAACGAAAAATTTCCTAAAGTAAAATATAAAAATTTATATGGTAAAATTCCAATTAAATTAAAGAAAGAAATAGATAAGTTAAGGAAATTTTGGAATAAAGATAACGGCATGGGATGACATCGCCGACGAGTGGAAATTCAAAAAGAAATTTAATCAGGTGAAGATGTCAACACCGGTGAAGCAGAGGTCAGCAGCGGGCAACGTTAACAGTGCGAAAACAACCAATCAGCTATTGATACGGTTTTCAAGAAACTACGACATCGTCCTGAACTCGAAAGATAAAAAACTTCAAATTTCATTATTGATATGTGTTGGTGGTGTAATACATTCATTTTTTGGGCAAATGAATGAACAATACTCTGAAAGATTTGGGCAGAAAATCCACCAATACCAAATTACAACAACAACTGCAGCTATTCAGGTCCTGAACTGTTGCATTTCGTACATCAATAAAGAGCGAATGCAAGCTTATGTTATCTGTTTTTATATAACATATCACGACGATTTTTGTGGTAGCGTTAAACTACACTACGGTTTAAAAAATTTAAAATTTAACCATTGTCCACGATCTTATTCTGGCCTCAAACTCATCCTGTTCATACCATTAGGACAGCAGTCAATTGCGAAATTCAATTGTTCCTGAAGCAGAAAAGTTTACCTCGTGGCTGCGATATCAAGATTCGTATACCACTGATCAATAAAGACCGGCTGCATGCGTATGCAGTATACACGTATCCAATATTTCGTGATGGTTATTTTATTAGCAGGAAGCCTAACTACGAAAATATATTGTTGGACGTGAGGAAGACAGTATATTATGGCCTGACATGTGACACATTCTATAAGTACAAACACATGGCGAAGATTTTTATTTGGCCGGAAACTAAATCGATTTACAATATACGAACAGGTGCTACCTGTATAATTCAACTGTTTCTCAACCGGAGGAAACTATTTTATGACTGCGTACTCAATATGATGACATTGTGTAATTTCAATTGTCAAATATTAGTGTATGGTATAAGTTAAACCAAATATTTACACTGCGGTAAGGTACCGCACATTCAAGAGCAAACTACGATTGTTGGAGTTTTCAATTGCCTATCATCGCGAGAATCTGACTTCGAGGAGCTCAATGTTGCTGATCATCGTGGCTGCGATAATCGTTTTTAAGGAAATTAAGCCGATCATCTCCAACATTTCATTGTTTTTCCACGTATAATAATGTCAATTTAACAATATAAAATTAAAAAGTGAAAAGATAGTTATTGTTTGAAAAATTAAAAAAAAAAAAAAGTAAGAACAATTTTGTTTAAGATAAAAAAAATTATTTTGAAAGATTAAGAACTTTCAACGCGGGCAGATTGGTAAATTGCTCAATTTAATAAATAAAAGTAAAAATATATTTCGATGTTGAACTTGGATAAGTTGCTTAATTTAAAAAAATATATATTTTTGCATATAATTACATAGTTGTTGTAATTAAGTTATGATTATTATGATTTATGATAATTGAGAAAATATGTGAAACTAAAATTTGAATTTAAAGAATTGTTTAATCTAAATAAGAAATATCTGTTTTAAATATTGTTTAATTTTATTAAAAGTAAAGTTAATTGAATATGAAGAATAATAATTAAAAAGAAGCTTAATGAATTTAATATAAAAAAAATATTTGTAATAAAGAATCTAAATTAAGAACTCTTTATTAATAATAAAAACAAAGTAAAGACCCGTACGAATAAAATATTGTCATAAATACAGTTTTAACAATATATTAATGGAGAAAATGTACACCTAATTATAGGTTTTTAAGTATAATTTGTTTCGAAAGATTACAATCTTTCAACGCGGGCAGTATGTATAAACTTCTAAACAGCACCAAGAAATGTTTGGTGTTGTTTGTAGTTTAATAAATGTGAACAAAGCGATAGATAAGCAGTATCTAGTCCGTTATGATCTGTCTGGTCATTTAGTGACCAGCCAGTTTATTTAGGTTACAAATCTAGTCCTAAAAGATGTGTCTGTTCGATTTATGATCAGCATATTTGTTTAGGTATGATTGTTTAGGCCGCTTATCTATCGTCTGATAACTAAATAACTAGTATGTTATATTAGACTAGAAATAAGGGTAGTTTTTAGAGTTTATAAATAAAGGGCTTCGGTAAAACGAAGCCAGTGTCTTTTTATCAGTAACAGTGAACATTGTGTGTTTCCTTTTCGTCTTTTGAATACTGGATTTTTCACTATTAGTTATTTAAAAATTTTATTAATATTAATTAATTTTTTGTCTCCTTATGTTTATTTAAGAGCCTGACCCACTGAAGAAAGCAGATACAATGTCGCGGCCGAAAGGCAAAATTTGAGCAGATGAGGACAGGAGGTGGTCCTAAAGTGGATGACGTGAGTGAGTTTGAGCAACAGGCGCTACAAACTCTTGGAGCATCTGCTGTAGAGGGAGCAGCTGGCGTTATTGCCTTAGGAGTGCAGGTATTATTTTAAAATATTATAAAAAATTACGCGACCATTCTAAATAATATTAAATTTTTTGTCTACAGACTGCAAACACTGCAGCTTCCAGTGCAAACGCAGCTACTTCCATTGGAAGTTTCGTTTGCTCTGATGACCTACTTTTTTGTGATAGTGTTACCCCACTTGAATTGTGTGACGCTGATGAAGATTCAGTTCCTTCAGCTTCACACAATTCAGCTCAGTTACTACTATCAAATGAAAGTACGTCATCACCTGCTGGTGGTGTCACTTCGCGCCGCAAGAAAACAACTCCAGAGGACATGATGGACGTATTGATGGAGAACAGCAACAAACGAGAGGAGAGAGGTATCGAACAGAACCGGCTCTTGACTGAAGCTCTTCTCGGCATGACCAGCGCCATAAAATAATTAAGCGAAAAAATTGATGAAATGAATAAATAAATAAATTAACTTTTTGTTAAAATAAAATTTATTTTAATTTACAACGTGAGGATTTAGCGTGTCCTAAGTCTTTCTCCCTCTCGCAATTGGTCATTGCCATTTATTCCGTTTGATGCTTCTGGCACCACTTCCTCTTCATCAATATCGGTCGCTCCACCATTCTTCAAAATAATATTATGCAGGATTGAGCAAGCATACACAATATTGGCGGCATTAATGTGGCTGTAATTAAGGATTCGATGCTTGCTAAGGCATCGAAACCGAGACTTCAACACTCAAAACGCTCTTTCTATAGTGTTTCGTGCTTTTGCGTGGAGTTTATTAAATTTCTCCTCCTTGGCATTGGACGGATTTGCAACTGGGGTAAGAAACCATGGTTGTAGTGGATAGCCTTGGTCTCCAATAAGCCAAGAGTTTTGCTGGCTGCTATGGTTCCGCATCATTTCCAGACGCACCTCCGAAGTGGTCCATATGCCGGAGTCGTGGCAAGATCCAGGAAACTTAGCGTTAACAGCAGTGAAAAGTAGACGATGGTCGCAAACCTGGTAAATTGTAAAAAATTTACACAACTTTAAAATTTTTTAATATTTTTTTTTGCATACAGCTTCCACATTGATGCTATAGAATCCTTTCCTATTCATATAAAGGCTGAGTGGGTTCCTTGCATCGTTTGCTGGTGGTGAAATTATGCCAATATGCGTGCAATCGATGGCTCCAATCGTGTCCTTGATACCGAAATGGTTGTGGAAACTAATAATAACTCAATTAATATCCATCCATCCAACAACAATGACATTGTGCCCAACACATTTTTGATAAGACCTATGTGCGTAGAAAGAAAGCGCTGTCAGGAAACGAAGAGTGAAAGGCATTGATGACACCTGAGCATCATGCGGTTGTAGATCCTGAATCAAACTCCGGCAGAGTATTTTATTGATTCGAAAATACTGAACAAAAGCGCTGTCCGGCATGCTGAATGGGTCGCTGCTGTCTCGCAGAAGCTTGAGAAGTCGCCTCCTTTCAACAACTTCTTTTTTTTTTGCAAGAATCCCTGCGTAAATCACTAAAAACTCTTCCTCCATATTTATTGAAAATTAAACGTATTTTTGTTACCTACTTTATTTTCCTTAACAGTTTTTGAATCAATTGACACCAAAAAAGCTTTTTAAAATTTGACAGAATACCAAATACAATCAATTGTCACCTTAGTATCAATTGATACTGTGGTGACTATTGATACTGCGCCAGAATAGGTCTGTAAGTGAAACATTTCGTTTTGATTGTCATTATAAGGCTGTAAGTCTCTGAAGATGTTAGTATATCTTATGTACCAAGGGGCTTTGGCAATTTGTCTCAGAATTTAAGATTGAGCTCTTTGTCGTTTTTCAATATTCGATGGAGAGGCTGTACCCCAGGGTTTATTTCTATATATCCATATTGGTTTTCTTATACTTTTTGTATAATTATACTTTGTACGCGAGATTGAGTTTAGATTCTCTTGTTAAAAGCCAATGTAGCTCAAAATGTAGCTGAAATTTGGTATGTGAGCTACTATTTTCCAAGCTAAGTTCTAAGATGGGCAAGATCGGATCAGAACTTTTACACCCTCCCATACAAACCATCAATTTCCATACGAAAAAAAATTAAATAAAATAGTTCCAGTGCAGATTATCGTCGAATACTTAGTTGATTTAACGATCTCAGTCCGTCTGTCTATACCAGTTAAAGAGATATCGAGCTGAAATTTGAGAGCTCCTATTCTGTCATATTTTTATACCCTTCGTCATCCACAAGCTCTTATATATATATATATTCTCACCAATGAAATTTGTGAAGTTTACGGAGACGATGCTGTATCAGTTTGTGTAGCACAACAATGGTTCGCTCGCTTCCGTTCGGGAAATTTCGATGTGAAAGATGAACCTAGCTCTGGTCGACCTATCGTTGAAAAAGTCGATGAAATTATGGAAAAGATTGACCAGGACCGTCACATAAGCAGCCATGACATCGCCAAGGAACTAAACATTCTCTCATTGAAAAAAAAAATTTCTTAAAAGCAGTATTGAGTAAATTGAGCTAAATGGATGTTTATTATTTACTTCAGTTTTTTGGAAATCATCTGCAAAAATTATTTATTTTTTCAAATAGGAGGTGTCTTCAAAGGGTAAGGTGGCTTTTCAAAATTCCTGATTTGCTAAAAACGGTCATAATTGGTTACGAGTCATGGGTATATGGATATGATATCAAAACCAAAGCCCAATCGTCCCTATGGAAGAGCCCAGGTGAGGCAGCAGAAAATCTTCGAGCACGCAAAACACTTCTAACCTTTATACAAAACAAACTAAATATGCTATATAGCTGAAAATGTAAACACATGTTCGTGATGAGTGTACCAACATAGCAAAACAAAATCGATAATCGTCACCTTTCTTTTTGAACACACCTCGTAAAAATTAAAAAAAAATGGATTAAAATGGAATATAATGCAAGCATAATAATAATATGTAAAAATTTTTTTTTGCAAAGACCGCTCCTCTTTATTATTAATAAAACTTTCTTGACTAATTTAAAACGTCCTCTTTAATACATTTTTTAATAAATTTATTTTTAATTTTAATCTAACAATACTATAATACTATAATTTCTTATTTTTATTGTGTTTTTAAAAATATTGTGCAATAATTAAGGTCATGTACTGTATATAAATTCAAATATTTACATATTATGGTAAACAAAATTAAATGAAATCTACTTTGCTTAGTTTTAGCAATTAAGAATCTAAATAATTTTTTTTTGAATATACATATAATATAATAATAATCGCACTGCTTTGATTATTTTAATTTTATGTGTTTTTTTTGCAAAATATCCATTACATTTTTTAAGAGCTTTAACTCTGTATGTTTCGTTGCACGATCATTGTCACCGGATTATATAAGGAGTGGCAAAAATAATGTCATAATATGAAACTGTCAAAATTTTTACAAACAGCGTCAAAGGTTATTAAGCTTTCACAATACAGAGAATTAGTTGACAACAAGCCCTAAACTTTTTTTTAAACCTGTATTTTATTGAATCGCCTGAGTTCAACTGAGATCTAACAATAATTTTAAACATATATATCTTATACTAAGTGTTTACGCCAAACGTCGTAATTATTATTTTTTCTTTCTACAAATTTGAAATTGTATTTATTTTTTATGTATATTTACAGTTGGCACTTCGGCCACTGTAAATATCAATATTTCTTAAATTTGTTGTTATTATTTTATTACGGCTTTTGTTTTGCCGCTTGATTTAGAGATCAGACTCTTATCGGAACCGCAAAGGTAACAACACCTGGAAATAAAGCTGCTCTTATTATAACGTTTTAAACATTGGTTTTTTTGTTTTTTCCTTATTTTTTCTAAATTGGAACTTCCTGTGGCTTCTTGTTTTTGTTTTGGATGTTTTGGAGATCCACCCAAGCCACCGCATTTTTATTGGTCCTTCGAGCTGGAGTTGCAGTGAAGTCTCGCTGATTTGGAAAATTGTTGGAAACCCTTTGGAGCGCTTTATTTTTTGGATTTCGAAAATACCAGGTGTGTTACATTTAGTTTAGTGACATTGCGGGTAGAGTTAATTTTTTTGCATGTTAGACAACAACAACACGCATAGGCACGCATCAACAAAGTGCACCTGCGCTTGGACAGACACTTTTTTTGTTTTGCGCAATTGGACAGACGGCCCAACAACAACAGCAGTAAACAAATTGAAAGGCGCAAACATAAATTTTGTGAATATTTAATGCAAAATACTTTTCGTGTATTTTTTGTATTGCATTAAATTATTTATAAGATTTGTTTTTGGTTTTGCGCACTTTTTTTGGAATTGTTTTATTTTTTTTTCTGTTTGCTAGCTGTCCGCTATAAGGTGTTGCAAATTTTGTTGTTCATTATTTTGAGCAGGGTACATTTTTTAATTTTATTGTTTTAAAGATATTTTCAAATTTCAAAAAAATATTCCTTTGATCCGTTTTTCTTGGTTTTATCGCATTTTGTTTTTTTAAAGTAAGAATATCTTTGCACTTTAAATAATTTTGTTGCGCAAATATTTTTTTTGTAATATTTGGTGCTTTATTTAAAGTTTTGTTTGTTGTGTTACTTATTTTTTAAAATAAATTTTAAACAGAAATGGATTCAATAAGGAATTTTGAAAGTGCTGCTGAGGCAGTTATTAAATTTGTAGATAATTTTAATCTATTTTCGAAAACAGATCACTCCATTTGCACATTAGAGGTGCACAAAAAGGAGCTTAAGGAGCTCTGGGTTACGTTGAAACAGACGTATAAGGGATGCTTGTCTGCGGTTAAGGCTATATCGGGTGATCATGGACCCGAGGAAGTTTGTAGGGTAAAATCACTGTACCAAACTTGTTTTTCGGCTTACATTGCCTGTGCTGCTACGATGGAAGAGTATTTTAGCTCTTTGAGTTCCATCGTATCGAGACAGCAGCCCCCAAGCATATCTTCTTCCGATATTGTTACGGATATGCTTCCGGCCTCGCATTCTCCTTCGTCTCCGCATTACTCTCCCATTTCGCAAGCACCTCAAATCTCGCAGACGTCTCCAGTTTTGCAACCCCCTTCAACACTTCTGACACATTTAGTTTCGCAGCCTACCCTGGTCTTTGATCCAATCAATAGTTTAGATTTTGGAGTTACTGTACCTCCTTGTGACACAGACGTTTTTAATGGGGATTATCTATCATGGCCTAGCTTTCGTGATATGTTCACTGCCATTTATATTTCGAATTCGAGATTATCCCCAGTAGAAAAGCTGTATCACCTCAAACAGAAGACCAGTGGTGAGGCAAAAGACATCGTGAACAAATCGCCGCTCACGAATAATGGTTTCTCGTCAGCTTGGCAAAATTTATCAGATCGCTATGAAAATAAGCGTATCTTGATAAATAGCCAACTGAAAATTCTTTTTGGCCTTGCAGAGGTTTCTGTTGAATCTGGTAGTTTTATTAAAAAGCTACACCGTGATATCAACAACTGTGTTACCGCTTTAAAAATGCATGGCATCGACACTTGTAACTGGGATGCAATTTTAGTTTTTGTTTGTTCAACCCGGTTACCAGCAATGACATTGGCTTTATGGGAACAGTCCATCGAAATGAAATCGGACGTTCCAAAGTGGTCTGATTTGGACGCATTTCTTTCTCGTCGATTTCAAACCTTAGAAACGGTTTCAGATCTTCAAGGGGCGTCGATCACAAAGCCATTGTCAAACAAATCGTGTTCTGAAAAACCATTATACTCGTCTCACTTTACTGATGATACATCACACGCAAATGTCGCTAATATGGATTGTCGACTTTGTTTTTCGCGGCACCATACCATGATGAAGTGTCCCAAATTTTTGGACATGCGCCCCTCTAATCGTTTTTGGCAGGTGAAGAAATTGCATTTGTGCATAAATTGTTTGGCACCATCTCACCAAGTGAAGGACTGCAGTAGTGGATTTAACTGCTCAATTTGTGGGCAGCGACATCACACTACTCTGCATCGTGGTTCTGGAAAATCACGTAGTTTTCAACCATCCTCTGCTGCATCTGAAGGCAGCGAACAGTGTGTAACCCCATCTCGGCAGTTACAGTCTACTTCGACACCTATCGTGGAAAATTTGCGGTCTTGTTTTTCAACTTTTTCCAAGGGTGTACTTCTCGGCACAGCTATGGTGCAAATATGTAATTCGGGATCTACTTTTACAGTCAGAGCTTTAATTGATTCGGGTTCTGAAGGAACATTTATTTCCGAGCGACTTCAGAAATTACTAAAACTGCCAGTCGAAAAGGCAAACGCAAAAGTTTCTGGTCTGAACAACGTCACTTCTGCACGTATTCAGAAAAAATGTCATTTTGTTTTGAGCTCGCCCATCAACCCTCAGCTTAGGATCGAAGCATCTGGTTTTGTGTTACCGCAGCTTACTGGAAAGTTGCCGACATATTCTTCTAATTTTGTGCTGGACGAATCAATGAAAGGCTTAAAGTTGGCTGATCCCAATTTTTTGAAGAGTAATGAAGTTGATGTGCTCATCGGTGGTGATCTTTATCCCACAATTATTTGTGATGGCATCAGGCAAAAAGTTTGTCAATCTTTGTTGGCTCAAGAATCTGTTTTTGGTTGGATTCTGACCGGTCCTCTGCCTGATACAAATGTGTCTTCTTTTACAACACTTGTTTCTAATTCGATTGTAAAAAAGCAAATTTCTAAGGAAGTTGCAAATTCTCGTGCTGTGGTTTGTCGCATCTGTAAAGGTGGCCACCCACTTAGTTTTTGTAGCCAATTTTTAGAAATGAATAAACATGATCGTTTAAAGGCAATTGTACGAAACCGTCATTGTTCTCGGTGTCTTGCGCACACTCATTTGAGTAAAGATTGTCGTAGTGAAGGTAGTTGTAAGGTGTGTAAATCGAACCACCACTTTTTGCTTCACATGTCTAAAACCCCTCGAAAAGGACCTCGAACGTCCTCCCAAAATAAATGCTGTAATTTTAATGTTGTGCAGCAGCAACCTATCTCGCATTTGTATAGCTATAAAACCAAATTTTTAAAGTTAAAACCTTCTAGTTTGCCCCAAAAGATGTCAGTTCATTCGAGTCGATTTACACCGTTTAATATAGTTGTTTGTTGAAAGTCGTCAAATGCTATCTCGTTCGTATTGATGACTAGCTCAACGCATTTTTTTGTTGTTTTAACTTTCATCTTTAGTTTGTAAAAAGATTCATATTTTACAATTTTCTTTTAAAATTTGGATAGAGTATTTTTTGCATTTTTTCTTTTGAAGCGAATTTATATAAATGAGTGGAAATAAATGGCAAGAAATATTTACGTATCTTTTATTCTGGCTGTAGTTCGAGCCTTAAAATTTTCGTCGCATATTTTTGTATTTTTTGATTGTCGTATAGTCACTAGTCGGTCTCGAAATGCGCCTAGTAAAGAACCTAGTTCGTTCCAACGTGGGATCTCTCGTGAATCTAGAACTCTTTAAAATGTGAAGGGACCTCGTCCGTCTCCATGCACAATTAAAGGAGATTCTAGTCATTTACAAATTGCGAAGGGACCTCGTCCGTCTCCATGCGCAAATACTACCTGCTCTAGTTACTTTAAAAAAGCGAAGGGACCTCTTCCGTCTCCATGCGCGAGTACTAAGAGCACTAGTTTGGATCAAAAAGCGTCTAACAAGGGACCTCGTCCGTCTCATAGCACGCTCACCGCAGAATCGCAGCCCGAACAGTCAGTCGTCATCGCTCGCTGACACTCGCCATTTATGGGACCTCGTCCGTCTCGGCAATTTATCACTCGTTACTCTACAGTCACTAATATTGGACCTCGCCCCTAGCAGCAATCAATAAACCCTCGCATTCTAGGCGAGACGATTTTGGACAATGGAGCATTTCACCGAGCTAGTTCGACATTGACATATCATTTTTTGTTTGGTTTTTCAAATACTTTTTTTGAATTGAAAAACATTTACATAGTTTGAATTACGGCAATTTTTTATTTTAATTTTTGATACCGCATGTCACAACTAACTAATATGTAACCCCTCTTACGTATTTTTTAAATTCTAGGACTTATCTTAAGTTATTTTTTCGATTTTCATCTTGATTGCAGCGACGCTGCAAGGCGGGCGGCAATGTTTACGCCAAACGTCGTAAATATTATTTTTTCTTTCTACAAATTTGAAATTGTATTTATTTTTTATGTATATTTACAGTTGGCACTTCGGCCACTGTAAATATCAATATTTCTTAAATTTGTTGTTATTATTTTATTACGGCTTTTGTTTTGCCGCTTGATTTAGAGATCAGACTCTTATCGGAACCGCAAAGGTAACAACACCTGGAAATAAAGCTGCTCTTATTATAACGTTTTAAACATTGGTTTTTTTGTTTTTTCCTCTATTCTTCTAAATTGGAACTTCCTGCGCCGGTACCCCCCTCGAGCTGTGGCTTCTTGTTTTGTTTTGGATGTTTTGGAGATCCACCCAAGCCACCGCATTTTTACTAAGTGTATGATTTGAATATTTGGTTTTATTGCCTGAATACTGTGAGTTGGGCAATATAAATACACACGCATATTAATTAATATATAAGAAATATTATTGATAACGTTTAAGACGTGAAGAATTCAGAGGTCTTAGTAAATTTCTTGCTAGAATGTTTTGGTAAAACATTAGCTTCATCTTGTACTTCTGGGTAAGATTCAAGATTACATCCGTTTCGATTTTTAACAGTCGTATTATGAACCTTTCGTTTTCTTGCGTTTCGTTTTGAAACGCGAATGAAACTAAAATTGCTATTATGATAAAACGAAAACAAACGGAACAGCTCTCAAATGAATTTTTGAGAGAGGAAAAAGCTTTTTTGTTCTAAATACGGTATTATGCAGAACGAAAATTGATGAATCAAAATTGCGTTTAGGTCACATACATTTTTGCTTTCGTTTTAGGTGCAATGTCATCGAGAATGGTTTTAATACATTTTTATTCATCCAGAAAATACTTAAAAATCTGATTTTTTTTTTAATTTTTCGTTGGCAACGGTAGGAAGTTGAATTTCAAACGATACATTAATATTTTCCCAAATAAAGTCAATTGAATTTGCATACAATTATATTAATCACCTTCAATTGTATAGTGAACAATCGGAAGCATATAGAAAAAAATTTACTCCTGATCACGTATTGTGAAAATATTTATCTGCATTTATCTTCTTCCTTTTTACTCAATCGTTTAAAAACATTTTGTTAACTACTTATATCTATAATATTTTGAAACAAAAACAAAATTCTAAAACAAAAATGACCCATTTAAAAACGGAATTTTTTTTTGTTGTTTTCTTTAGAAAACCAAAAAGCTTTTGTGAGAAATATCTATGGACAACGTACATACGTGAGTATAAAAAATACTCAACGCAAAGAAAACGTTTAACAGACCTATTCCGGCAAAAAGGTATCAATCAATTGTCACGAAATAATTGATTCAATTTTGTTACCCTTATTTGATTTTAGTATTCTGGCAAAAAGGTATCACCGAAAAAGCTTAATCAAATTCACCTTCGTGGTGAAAGCTTTTTATGACTACTGTGACTGAAGTGTGAAAGAAGAAGAAAAACATACATAAATAAAAAAAATGGAAAACAAATAAAAAAATAAGTAAGTAATTTTTGTTTTTTTATTATATTTTATCTATTTTACTTTTTCTCTTCTATTTATTTGAATAGAAAATTCGAACGGACAACGCAGGAGCAGGTGCAGTGCTACCTGCACTTTTGCAAGCAGCACCCGGAATTGCAGGCGGGCAAGAATTCGCCCAATGCGCCTCATCGCATACACGAGTTGTGGAGCCAACTGGCGGCGCGATTGAATTCGTCGAGGGGACCTACTCGTACCGCGACCAAATGAAAAGAGGTAATCTATTAGTTATTTAAAAATTTTATTAAAATTAATTAATTTGTTGTCTCCTTATGTTTATTTAAGAGCCTGACCCACTGGAGAAATCAGATACAATGTCGCGGCCGAAAGGCAAAATTTGAGCAGATGAGGACAGGAGGCGGTCCTAAAGTAAATGACGTGAGTGAGTTTGAGCAACAGGCGCTACAAACGCTTGGAGCATCTACTGTAGAAGGAGCAGCTGGTGTTATTGCCTTAGGAGTGCAGTTATTATTTTAAAATATTATAAAAAATTACGCGACCGTTCTAAATAATATTAAATTTTTTGTCTACAGACATCACCTGCTGGTGGTGTCACTTCGCGCCGCAAGAAAACAACTCCAGAGGACATGATGGACGTATTGATGGAGAACATCAACCGTATTGATGGAGAACATCAACCAGAGGAGAGAGGTATCGAACAGAACCGGCTCTTTTACTTGTTGTCAACTAATTCTCTGTATTGTGAAAGCTTCATAACCTTTGACGCTGTTTGTAAAAATTTTGACAATTTCATATTATGACATTATTTTTGCCACTCCTTATATAATCCGGTGACAATGATCGTGCAACAAAACATACAGAGTTAAAGCTCTTAAAAAATGTAATGGATATTTTGCAAAAAAAAACGCATAAAATTAAAATAATCAAAGCAGTGCGATTATTATTATATTATATGTATATTCAAAAAAAATTATTTAGATTCTTAATTGCTAAAACTAAGCAAAGTAGATTTCATTTAATTTTGTTTACCATAATATGTAAATATTTGAATTTATATACAGTACATGACCTTAATTATTGCACAATATTTTTAAAAAGACAATAAAATTAAGAAATTATAGTAGTATTGTTAGATTAAAATTAAAAATAAATTTATTAAAAAATATATTAAAGAGGACGTTTTAAATTAGTTAAGAAAGTTTTATTAATAATAAAGAGAGCGGTCTTTGCAAAAAAAAATTTACATATTATTATTATGCTTGCATTATATTCCATTTTAATCCATTTTTTTTTTTAATTTTTACGAGGTGTGTTCAAAAAGAAAGGTGACGATTATCGATTTTGTTTTGCTATGTTGGTACACTCATCACGAACATGTGTTTACATTTTCAGCTATATAGCATATTTAGTTTGTTTTGTATAAAGGTTAGAAGTGTTTTGCGTGCTCGAAGATTTTCTGCTGCCTCACCTGGGCTCTTCCATAGGGACGATTGGGTTTTGGTTTTGATATCATATCCATATACCCATCCGTAACCAATTATGACCGTTTTTAGCAAATCAGGAATTTTGAAAAGCCACCTTACCCTTTGAAGACACCTCCTATTTGAAAAAATAATTAATTTTTGCAGATGATTTCCAAAAAACTGAAGTAAATAATAAACATCCATTTAGCTCAATTTACTCAATACTGCTTTTAAGAAATTTTTTTTTTCAATGAGAGAATGTTTAGTTCCTTGGCGATGTCATGGCTGCTTATGTGACGGTCCTGGTCAATCTTTTCCATAATTTCATCGACTTTTTCAACGATAGGTCGACCAGAGCTAGGTTCATCTTTCACATCGAAATATCCCGAACCAAAGCGAGCGAACCATTGTTGCGCTACACAAACTGATACTGCATCGTCTCCGTAAACTTCACAAATTTCATTGGTGAGAATATATTTATATAAGAGCTTGTGGATGACGAAGGGTATAAAAATATGACAGAATAGGAGCTCTCAAATTTCAGCTCGATATCTCTTTAACTGGTATGTGTTGGGCACAATGTCATTGTTGTTGGATGGATAGTTTCCACAACCATTTCGGTATCAAGGACACGATTGGAGCCATCGATTGCACGCATATTGGCATAATTTCACCACCAGCAAACAATGCAAGGAACCCACTCAGCCTTTATATGAATAGGAAAGGATTCTATAGCATCAATGTGGAAGCTGTATGCAAAAAAAAATATTAAAAAATTTTAAAGTTGTGTAAATTTTTTACAATTTACCAGGTTTGCGACCATCGTCTACTTTTCACTGCTGTTAACGCTAAGTTTCCTGGATCTTGCCACAACTCCGGCATATGGACAACTTCGGAGGTGCGTCTGGAAATGATGCGGAACCATAGCAGCCAGCAAAACTCTTGGCTTATTGGAGACCAAGGCTATCCACTACAACCATGGCTTCTTACCCCAGTTGCAAATCCGTCCAATGCCAAGGAGGAGAAATTTAATTAACTCCACGCAAAAGCACGAAACACTATAGAAAGAGCGTTTTGAGTGTTGAAGTCTCGGTTTCGATGCCTTAGCAAGCATCGAATCCTTAATTACAGCCACATTAATGCCGCCAATATTGTGTATGCTTGCTCAATCCTGCATAATATTATTTTGAAGAATGGTGGAGCGACCGATATTTATGAAGAGGAAGTGGTGCCAGAAGCATCAAACGAAATAAATGGCAATGACCAATTGCGAGAGGGAGAAAGACTTAGGACACGCTAAATCCTCACGTTGTAAATTAAAATAAATTTTCTTTTAACAAAAAGTTAATTTATTTATTCGTCAAAAAATTAAAAAAAAATTCAGATTTTTAAGTATTTTCTGGCAACGGTAGGAAGTTGAATTTCAAACGATACATTAACATTTTCCCAAATAAAGCCAATTGAATTTGCATACAATTATATTAATCATCTTCAATTGTATAGTGAACAATCGGAAGCATATAGAAAAAAATTTACTCCTGATCAGGTATTGTGAAAATATTTATCTGCATTTATCTTCTTTCTTTTTACTCAATCGTTTAAAAACATTTTGTTAACTACTTATATTTATAATATTTTGAAACAAAAACAAAATTCTAAAACAAAAATGACCCATTTAGAAACGGAAATTTTTTTGTTGTTTTCTTTAGAAAACCAAAAAGCTTTTGTGAGACATATCTATGGGCAACGTACATACGTGAGTATAAAAAATACTCAACGCAAAGAAAACGTTTAACAGACCTATTCCGGCAAAAAGCAAGCATACACAATATTGGCGGCATAATGTGGATTCGATGCTTGCTAAGGCATCGAAACCGAGACTTCAACACTCAAAACGCTCTTTCTATAGTGTTTCGTGCTTTTGCGTGGAGTTTATTAAATTTCTCCTCCATGGCATTGGACGGATTTGCAACTGGGGTAAGAAGCCATGGTTGTAGTGGATAGCCTTGGTCTCCAATAAGCCAAGAGTTTTGCTGGCTGCTATGGTTCCGCATCATTTCCAGACGCACCTCCGAAGTTGTCCATATGTCGGAGTCGTGGCAAGATCCAGGAAACTTAGCGTTAACAGCAGTGAAAAGTAGACGATGGTCGCAAACCTGGTAAATTGTAAAAAATTTACACAACTTTAAAATTTTTTAATATTTTTTTTTGCATACAGCTTCCACATTGATGCTATAGAATCCTTTCCTATTCATATAAAGGCTGAGTGGGTTCCTTGCATCGTTTGCTGGTGGTGAAACTATGCCAATATGCGTGCAATCGATGGCTCCAATCGTGTCCTTGATACCGAAATGGTTGTGGAAACTATCCATCCAACAACAATGACATTGTGCCCAACACATACCAGTTAAAGAGATATCGAGCTGAAATTTGAGAGCTCCTATTCTGTCATATTTTTATACCCTTCGTCATCCACAAGCTCTTATATAAATATATTCTCACCAATGAAATTTGTGAAGTTTACGGAGACGATGCAGTATCAGTTTGTGTAGCGCAACAATGGTTCGCTCGCTTTGGTTCTGGAAATTTCGATGTGAAAGATGAACCTAGCTCTGGTCGACCTATCGTTGAAAAAGTCGATGAAATTATGGAAAAGATTGACCAGGACCGTCACATAAGAAGCCATGACATCGCCAAGGAACTAAACATTCTCTCATTGAAAAGAAAATTATCTTAAAAGCAGTATTAAGTAAATTGAGCTAAATGGATGTTTATTATTTACTTCAGTTTTTTGGAAATCATCTGCAAAAATTAATTATTTTTTCAAATAGGAGGTGTCTTCAAAGGGTAAGGTGGCTTTTCAAAATTCCTGATTTGCTAAAAACGGTCATAATTGGTTACGAGTCATGGGTATATGGATATGATATCAAAACCAAAGCCCAATCGTCCCTATGGAAGAGCCCAGGTGAGGCAGCAGAAAATCTTCGAGCACGCAAAACACTTCTAACCTTTATACCTCTTATAAACAAACTAAATATGCTATATAGCTGAAAATGTAAACACATGTTCGTGATGAGTGTACCAACATAGCAAAACAAAATCGATAATCGTCACCTTTCTTTTTGAACACACCTCGTAAAAATTAAAAAAAAATGGATTAAAATGGAATATAATGCAAGCATAATAATAATATGTAAATTTTTTTTTTTTCAAAGACCGCTCTCTTTATTATTAATAAAACTTTCTTGACTAATTTAAAACGTCCTCTTTAATACATTTTTTAATAAATTTATTTTTAATTTTAATCTAACAATAATTTTAATCTAACAATACTATACTATAATTTCTTATTTTTATTGTGTTTTTAAAAATATTGTGCAATAATTAAGGTCATGTACTGTATATAAATTCAAATATTTACATATTATGGTAAACAAAATTAAATGAAATCTACTTTGCTTAGTTTTAGCAATTAAGAATCTAAATAATTTTTTTTGAATATACATATAATATAATAATCGCACTGCTTTGATTATTTTATTTTATGCGTTTTTTTTTTGCAAAATATCCATTACATTTTTTAAGAGCTTTAACTCTGTATGTTTTGTTGCACGATCATTGTCACCGGATTATATAAGGAGTGGCAAAAATAATGTCATAATATGAAACTGTCAAAATTTTTACAAACAGCGTCAAAGGTTTTTAAGCTTTCACAATACAGAGAATTAGTTGACAACAAGCCCTAAACTTTTTTTTTAAACCTGTATTTTATTGAATTGTCTGAGTTCAACTGAGATCTAACAATAATTTTAAACATATATATCTTATACTAAGTATATGATTTGAATATTTGGTTTTATTGCCTGAATACTGTGAGTTGGGCAATATAAATACACACGCATATTAATTAATGTATAAGAAATATTATTGATAACGTTTAAGACGTGAAGAATTCAGAGGTCTTAGTAAATTTCTTGCTAGAATGTTTGGGTAAAACATTAGCTTCATCTTGTACTTCTGGGTAAGATTCAAGATTACATCCGTTTCGATTTTTAACAGCCGTATTATGAACCTTTCGTTTTCCTGCTTTTCGTTTTGAAACGCGAATGAAACTAAAATTGCTATTATGATATAACGAAAACAAACGGAACACCTCTCAAATGAATTTTTGAGAGAGGAAAAAGCTTTTTTGTTCTGTTTTTTTATTCATTCAGAAAATACTTAAAAATCTGATTTTTTTTTAAATTTTTCGTTGGCAATTTCAAACGATACATTAATATTTTCCCAAATAAAGCCAATTGAATTTGCATACAATTATATTAATCATCTTCAATTGTATAGTGAACAATCGGAAGCATATAGAAAAAAATTTACTCCTGATCAGGTATTGTGAAAATATTTATCTGCATTTATCTTCTTTCTTTTTACCCAATCGTTTAAAAACATTTTGTTAACTACTTATATTTATAATATTTTGAAACAAAAACAAAATTCTAAAACAAAAATGACCCATTTAGAAACGGAAATTTTTTTGTTGTTTTCTTTAGAAAACCAAAAAGCTTTTGTGAGACATATCTATGGGCAACGTACATACGTGAGTATAAAAAATACTCAACGCAAAGAAAACGTTTAACAGACCTATTCCGGCAAAAAGCAAGCATACACAATATTGGCGGCATTAATGTGGCTGTAATAAAGGATTCGATGCTTGCTAAGGCATCGAAACCGAGACTTCAACACTCAAAACGCTCTTTCTATAGTGTTTCGTGCTTTTGCGTGGAGTTTATTAAATTTCTCCTCCTTGGCATTGGACGGATTTGCAACTGGGGTAAGAAGCCATGGTTGTAGTGGATAGCCTTGGTCTCCAATAAGCCAAGAGTTTTGCTGGCTGCTATGGTTCCGCATCATTTCCAGACGCACCTCCGAAGTTGTCCATATGTCGGAGTCGTGGCAAGATCCAGGAAACTTAGCGTTAACAGCAGTGAAAAGTAGACGATGGTCGCAAACCTGGTAAATTGTAAAAAATTTACACAACTTTAAAATTTTTTAATATTTTTTTTGCATACAGCTTCCACATTGATGCTATAGAATCCTTTCCTATTCATATAAAGGCTGAGTGGGTTCCTTGCATCGTTTGCTGGTGGTGAAACTATGCCAATATGCGTGCAATCTATGGCTCCAATCGTGTCCTTGATACCGAAATGGTTGTGGAAACTATCCATCCAACAACAATGACATTGTGCCCAACACATACCAGTTAAAGAGATATCGAGCTGAAATTTGAGAGCTCATATTCTGTCATATTTTTATACCCTTCGTCATCCACAAGCTCTTATATATATATTCTCACCAATGAAATTTGTGAAGTTTACGGAGACGATGCTGTATCAGTTTGTGTAGCGCAACAATGGTTCGCTCGCTTTCGTTCTGGAAATTTCGATGTGAAAGATGAACCTAGCTCTGGTCGACCTATCGTTGAAAAAGTCGATGAAATTATGGAAAAGATTGGCCAGGACCGTCACATAAGAAGCCATGACATCGCCAAGGAACTAAACATTCTCTCATTGAAAAGAAAATTATCTTAAAAGCAGTATTAAGTAAATTGAGCTAAATGGATGTTTATTATTTACTTCAGTTTTTTGGAAATCATCTGCTAAAATTAATTATTTTTTCAAATAGGAGGTGTCTTCAAAGGGTAAGGTGGCTTTTCAAAATTCCTGATTTGCTAAAAACGGTCATAATTGGTTACGAGTCATGGGTATATGGATATGATATCAAAACCAAAGCCCAATCGTCCCTATGGAAGAGCCCAGGTGAGGCAGCAGAAAATCTTCGAGCACGCAAAACACTTCTAACCTTTATACCTCTTATAAACAAACTAAATATGCTATATAGCTGAAAATGTAAACACATGTTCGTGATGAGTGTACCAACATAGCAAAACAAAATCGATAATCGTCACCTTTCTTTTTTAAAACACACCTCGTAAAAATTAAAAAAAAAATGGATTAAAATGGAATATAATGCAAGCATAATAATAATATGTAAATTTTTTTTTTTGCAAAGACCGCTCTCTTTATTATTAATAAAACTTTCTTGACTAATTTAAAACGTCCTCTTTAATACATCTTTTAATAAATTTATTTTTAATTTTAATCTAACAATACTATAATACTATAATTTCTTATTTTTATTGTGTTTTTAAAAATATTGTGCAAAAATTAAGGTCATGTACTGTATATAAATTCAAATATTTACATATTATGGTAAACAAAATTAAATGAAATCTACTTTGCTTAGTTTTAGCAATTAAGAATCTAAATAATTTTTTTTTGAATATACATATAATATAATAATAATCGCACTGCTTTGATTATTTTAATTTTATGTGTTTTTTTTGCAAAATATCCATTACATTTTTTAAGAGCTTTAACTCTGTATGTTTCGTTGCACGATCATTGTCACCGGATTATATAAGGAGTGGCAAAAATAATGTCATAATATGAAACTGTCAAAATTTTTACAAACAGCGTCAAAGGTTATTAAGCTTTCACAATACAGAGAATTAGTTGACAACAAGCCCTAAACTTTTTTTTAAACCTGTATTTTATTGAATCGCCTGAGTTCAACTGAGATCTAACAATAATTTTAAACATATATATCTTATACTAAGTGTATGATTTGAATATTTGGTTTTATTGCCTGAATACTGTGAGTTGGGCAATATAAATACACACGCATATTAATTAATGTATAAGAAATATTATTGATAACGTTTAAGACGTGAAGAATTCAGAGGTCTTAGTAAATTTCTTGCTAGATTGTTTGGGTAAAACATTAGCTTCATCTTGTACTTCTGGGTAAGATTCAAGATTACATCCGTTTCGATTTTTAACAGTCGTATTATGAACCTTTCGTTTTCTTGCGTTTCGTTTTGAAACGCGAATGAAACTAAAATTGCTATTATGATAAAACGAAAACAAACGGAACACCTCTCAAATGAATTTTTGAGAGAGGAAAACGCTTTTTTGTTCTAAATACGGTATTATGCAGAACGAAAATTGATGAATCGAAATTGCGTTTAGGTCACATACATTTTTGCTTTCGTTTTAGGTGCAATGTCATCGAGAATAGTTTTTAATGCATTTTTATTCATTCAGAAAATACTTAAAAGTCTGAATTTTTTTTTAATTTTTCGTTGGCAACGGTAGGAAGTTGAATTTCAAACGATACATTAGTATTTTCCCAAATAAAGTCAATTGAATTTGCATACAATTATATTAATCACCTTCATTTGTATAGTGAACAATCGGAAGCATATAGAAAAAAATTTACTCCTGATCACGTATTGTGAAAATATTTATCTGCATTTATCTTCTTCCTTTTTACTCAATCGTTTAAAAACATTTTGTTAACTACTTATATCTATAATATTTTGAAACAAAAACAAAATTCTAAAACAAAAATGACCCATTTAAAAACGGAAATTTTTTTGTTGTTTTCTTTAGAAAACCAAAAAGCTTTTGTGAGAAATATCTATGGGCAACGTACATACGTGAGTATAAAAAATACTCAACGCAAAGAAAACGTTTAACAGACCTATTCCGGCAAAAAGGTATCAATCAATTGTCACGAAACAATTGATTCAATTTTGTTACCCTTATTTGATTTTAGTATTCTGGCAAAAAGGTATCACCGAAAAAGCTTAATCAAATTCACCTTCGTGGTGAAAGCTTTTTATGACTACTGTGACTGAAGTGTGAAAGAAGAAGAAAAACATACATAAATACAAAAAATGGAAAACATATCAAAAAATAAGTAAGTAATTTTTGTTTTTTTATTATATTTTATCTATTTTACTTTTTCTCTTCTATTTATTTGAATAGAAAATTCGAACGGACAACGCAGGAGCAGCAGCAGTGCTACCTGCACTTTTGCAAGCAGCACCCGGAATTGCAGGCGGGCAAGAATTCGCCCAATGCGCCTCATCGCATACACGAGTTATGGGGCCAACTGGCGGCGCGATTGAATTCGTCGAGGGGACCTACTCGTACCGCGACCAAATGAAAAGAGGTAATCTATTAGTTATTTAAAAATTTTATTAATATTAATTAATTTTTTGTCTCCTTATGTTTATTTAAGAGCCTGACCCACTGGAGAAAGCAGATACAATGTCGCGGCCGAAAGGCAAAATTTGAGCAGATGAGGACAGGAGGCGGTCTTAAAGTGGATGACGTGAGTGAGTTTGAGCAACAGGCGCTACAAACTCTTGGAGCATCTGCTGTAGAGGGAGCAGCTGGCGTTATTGCCTTAGGAGTGCAGGTATTATTTTAAAATATTATAAAAAATTACGCGACCGTTCTAAATAATATTAAATTTTTTGTCTACAGACTGCAAACACTGCAGCTTCCAGTGCAAACGCAGCTACTTCCATTGGAAGTTTCGTTTGCTCTGATGACCTACTTTTTTGTGATAGTGTTACCCCACTTGAATTGTGTGACGCTGATGAAGATTCAGTTCCTTCAGCTTCACACAATTCAGCTCAGTTACTACTATCATATGAAAGTACGTCATCACCTGCTGGTGGTGTCACTTCGCGCCGCAAGAAAACAACTCCAGAGGACATGATGGACGTATTGGTGGAGAGGTATCGAACAGAACCGGCTCTTGACAGAAGCTCTTCTCGGCATGACCAGCGCCATAAAATAATTAAGCGAAAAAATTGATGAAATGAATAAATAAATAAATTAACTTTTTGTTGAAATAAAATTTATTTTAATTTACAACGTGAGGATTTAGCGTGTCCTAAGTCTTTCTCCCTCTCGCAATTGGTCATTGCCATTTATTTCGTTTGATGCTTCTGGCAGCACTTCCTCTTCATCAATATCGGTCGCTCCACCATTCTTCAAATTAATATTATGCAGGATTGAGCAAGCATACACTATATTGGCGGCATTAATGTGGCTGTAATTAAGGATTCGATGCTTGCTATGGCATCGAAACCGAGACTTCAACACTCAAAACACTCTTTCTATAGTGTTTCGTGCTTTTGCGTGGAGTTTATTAAATTTCTCCTCCTTGGCATTGGACGGATTTGCAACTGGCGTAAGAAGCCATGGTTGTAGTGGATAGCCTTGGTCTCCAATAAGCCAAGAGTTTTGCTGGCTGCTATGGTTCCGCATCATTTCCAGATGCACCACCTAAGTTGTCCATATGCCGGAGTCGTGGCAAGATCCAGGAAACTTAGCGTTAACAGCAGTGAAAAGTAGACGATGGTCGCAAACCTGGTAAATTGTAAAAAATTTACACAACTTTAAAATTTTTTAATAATTTTTTTTGCATACAGCTTCCACATTGATGCTATAGAATCTTTTCCTATTCATATAAAGGCTGAGTGGGTTCCTTGCATCGTTTGCTGGTGGTGAAATTATGCCAATATGCGTGCAATCGATGGCTCCAATCGTGTCCTTGATACCGAAATGGTTGTGGAAACTAATAATAACTCAATTAATATCCATCCATCCAACAACAATGACATTGTGCCCAACACATTTTTGATAAGACCTATGTGGGTAGAAAGAAAGCGCTGTCAGGAAACGAAGAGTGAAAGGCATTGATGACACCTGAGCATCATGCGGTTGTAGATCCTGAATCAAACTCCGGCAGAGTATTTTATTGATTCGAAAATACTGAACAAAAGCGCTGTCCGGCATGCTGAATGGGTCGCTGCTGTCTCGCAGAAGCTTGAGAAGTCGCCTCCTTTCAACAACTTCTTTTTTTTTTGCAAGAATCCCTGCGTGAATCACTAAAAACTCTTCCTCCATATTTATTGAAAATTAAACGTATTTTTGTTACCTACTTTATTTTCCTTAACAGTTTTTGAATCAATTGACACCAAAAAAACTTTTTAAAATTTGACAGAATACCAAATACAATCAATTGTCACCTTAGTATCAATTGATACTGTGGTGACTATTGATACTGCGCCAGAATAGGTCTGTAAGTGAAACGTTTCGTTTTGATTGTCATAATAAGGCTGTAAGTCTCTGAAGATGTTAGTATTTCTTATGTACCAAGGGGCTTTGGCAATTTGTCTCAGAATTTAAGATTGAGCTCTTTGTCGTTTTTCAATATTCGATGGAGAGGCTGTACCCCAGGGTTTATTTCTATATATCCATATTGGTTTTCTTATACTTTTTGTATAATTATACTTTGTACGCGAGATTGAGTTTAGATTCTCTTGTTAAAAGCCAATGTAGCTCAAAATGTAGCTGAAATTTGGTATGTGAGCTACTATTTTCCAAGCTAAGTTCTAAGATGGGCAAGATCGGATCAGAACTTTTGCACCCTCCCATACAAACCATCAATTTCCATACGAAAAAAAATTAAATAAAATAGTTCCAGTGCAGATTATCGTCGAATACTTAGTTGATTTAACGATCTCAGTCCGTCTGTCTATACCAGTTAAAGAGATATCGAGCTGAAATTTGAGAGCTCCTATTCTGTCATATTTTTATACCCTTCGTCATCCACAAGCTCTTATATATATATATATTCTCACCAATGAAATTTGTGAAGTTTACGGAGACGATGCTGTATCAGTTTGTGTAGCACAACAATGGTTCGCTCGCTTCCGTTCTGGAAATTTCGACGTGAAAGATGAACCTAGCTCTGGTCGACCTATCGTTGAAAAAGTCGATGAAATTATGGAAAAGATTGACCAGGACCGTCACATAAGCAGCCATCGCCAAGGAATTAAACATTCTCAAACGGTTTTAAACAATTTTAAAAAGGCTGGCTACAAAAAGAAGCTCTGTGAAAAATTTAATAGACCGAATTAACATCTGCGATTCTTTGCTGAAACGAAATGAAATCGAACCTTTTCTGAAGCGAATGGTAACAGGAGACGATCATATACGACAATAATGTGCGAAAAAGATCATGGTGCAAGCGTGGTGAAGCTCAGCAAATGGTCGCAGGATTGACGCCTCAAAAGGTTATGCTGAGTGTTTGGTGGGATTGGAAAGGAATCATGCACTATGAGCTGCTCCAGCCTGGATTGATTCTACACTTTACTGTCAACAACTGATGAGATTGAAGAGATCCATAATGATAACTCGGCAAAAACTGGGAAAGCTTGGCTTGGAAGTTTTGATGCGTCCACCATATAGCCCTGACCTTGTACCATCGGACTACCATTTGTTTCGGTCAATGCAGAACTCCCTTGATGGAGTAAAGTTGGCTTCAAGAGAAGCCTGTGAAAATTACTTGTCGCAGTTTTTCGCCGAGAAACCACAAAAGTTTTACACTGATGGAATAATGTCTCTAGCGGAAAAATGGCAATAGGTGGTCGACCAAAATGGTACATATTTGGTTCAATAAAGTTCATTATAAATATAAAAAAAATGAGTTGAAGTTTGATTAGAAATACAAAAAGACTTTTTCGACAACCAATATTTTATCCCAGCAAATGCTCTCAACTTGTCTTCTAGAAGCCCGTAATTAATATGTTTAAAATCCCGGTAGGAAAAGGATTAGACTTGGTTATTTAGTTGAAAGTCCTATGTTAAAAATATCAGGTCACGCTTAGAGTTGACAGTTGATCATAAAGAAGAACTTTAGACTTTGTATCTACGAAGAAAGTTAAGTATTTACTTTTTAGTAAAATGGATAGGTGTGTCGTATTAACAAAAAAAGTCCTGGGGTACGCATACTCAAAGTCAAAAGTTCTTTTTTCAATAAATTGTCATTAAAATCACATGCTATAATAATATTTTCATACGAAAGAGAAATATTTTCAATGACATTCAAAAGGGGAGCAATATCAACATTTCGATTAGGCCGACAGACACTACCAACAAGAATATTACTTGAACTATTTACAATAGAAACAAACATATATTCAACACAATTTTCACTAGAGGACTTACACATGAATCTACAAACAAAAGTATTTCGCACAAAAAAAAAGCAGCGCCACCTGTGTAACTATGCCTGTCAGCACGAAATTCACGATAGCCATTTAATTTTAACAAACCATCCTGCATATCTTCGTAAAACCACGTTTCTGAAACACATATCATGTCAACATAAGATCCTTCTAATATGTACAAGGTGGCGCAAAAGAAGTCATCCGATGTTGTTTCGCTCTTATTTTTTTTCTAAATAAAAAACTTCGATTCTGTTTTTTGATTATGTTTATTTAGACCTTTAGAATTAATTGTGTTAAGTCGAGAAGATGATATCGGATAAATTGGCGCCGTCACAATTGATTGCCATACGGGCTCGTTTTATGGCATTTTCCATCACTTCGGCGAGAGTTTCGGGCGATAAATTCTCGCATTCGTGTTGGATATTTTCCTTGAGGGCTTCCAAGGTCTCAGGCTTGTTGATGTAAACACGAGACTTCAAAAAATCCCATAAAAAGAAGTCCGGGACCGTTAAATCGGGCGATCTGGCGGGCCAGTGCAAATCGCCAAAACGTGAAATTAAGCGACCCGGAAACGCGGCCTTCAGAATGTCGGTTGTGGCTCGTGCAGTGTGTGCTGTTGCTCCGTCCTGTTGGAACCACATGTCCACCAGTCCTAATTCGTCCAGTTCGGGCAGAAAAAACTCGGTCAACATTGCCCTATAGCGCGCACCGTCCACTGTTGTCGTTTGACCCGCGGCGTTCGGCCCGATGACTCCTCCAGCGTAAACAGCGCACCACGCAGTCACTATGAGCGGGTGTAATGGTTTCTCGTGCATCACTCGCGGATTTTCGGTTCCCCAGAAGCGATAATTTTGCTTGTTCACGTACCCGCTGAGGTGAAAATGAGCCTCATCGCTCATTATGATTTTTGCCAACACCACAGACGAATTGTTACGCAAAAAAATAGACACAATTATTTCGAGTTCTTGGGGAGTGTATCGCTCCATGGCTTATTCACTTGTATTCTGTATCTGTCTAGTCCACAAATGTCAAAACAGATTTGACATTGGCGGCCATTTGCAAAAATGAGAGCATCTTCCAATAGGGTGATTTCTTTTGCGCCACCCTGTATATAAACTTGTCCAATTTATTCACTAGACTTTGTGCATTTATGTGGCATATTTTTAAACCATTATTTTACTTAATATTCTAATAAGATTAAACTTGTTATCTTTGGAACGAAAACCATAATTATTTAACAAATGAGACATACAAATAACTTTATAGTAGCGCATGCAGATGTAATCTTGAATTGTTCCACTTTATATAAAAAAGGGATAAATAATTAATGTAAATTAAGACTAATAATAAATTATAAATTGGTTCAAAATTATTTTTAGATCAAAGTTAACTTCAATAAAAACCAGCAGTAGAAAAAAAACAAAATCAATATTAAGACTAAATAATAAAAAACTCAACGGCAACAACGACAACAACTTAACGGAAACGACAGCGACAGAAGCGGCAACGACAGAGCTTAGAAAAAGGTGGTAAAAAACCCTTCCGACATTAGGACAACTTCGCGGAACAAAGCAAGGAGAGAAATAGTAGAAAAGAAAACAGAAAACAGGGTCCGGAGCGTTGGCTCAAGCCACCATCGTTAGGAGGCCTGTTTGAAGCGGCGACCGATTATTTAAATAATACTTCGATCAGCACATTAGATCGAACACCAGGGGTTAGTAAGTTACCAGAACAACTAATTCGAGAAAGTGAACAAAATCTCGAACATCAAAAGAACATGGCTGTGCCTCAGACCCGGGGGCGAGAAATCCGTGATGGTGAGAACGCGTCTAGTAGTGGCGGGGAGTGCGCTGGTCATGTAATGGAACAGGTCCGAAAGTGGGGCGTGAAATACGAGGCTGGCAAAGATATCCTAACGTTTGTTAAACGCGTCGAAGAGCTAAGCGAAGCATATGAACTGAAAATTGATACACTTCCGTAGATAATGCCAGAGATGTTGAAGGATCGAGCGTTAACCTCGCACCGCAGTAATAATCGTCACTGGGCAAAATGAAGAGATTTTAGAGAAGATTTTTTAGCTTTCTTCCTGCCCGGTATTTATTTCAAGAAATTGGAGGACAAGATACGACAAAGACGTCAGCGGGATAGAGAGCCATTTATACAGTACGTACAAGGTGGCGCAAAATAAGTCATCCGGCCTTCAGAATGTCGGTTGTGGCTCGTGCAGTGTGTGCTGTTGCTCCGTCCTGTTGGAACCACATGCCCACCAGTCCTAATTCGTCCAGTTCGGGCAGAAAAAACTCGGTCAACATTACCCTATAGAGCGCACCGTCCACTGTTGTCGTTTGACCCGCGGCGTTCGGCCCGATGACTCCTCCAGCGTAAACAGCGCACCACGCAGTCACTTTGAGCGGGTGTAATGGTTTCTCGTGCATCACTCGCGGATTTTCGGTTCCCCAGAAGCGATAATTTTGCTTGTTCACGTACCCGCTGAGGTGAAAATGAGCCTCATCGCTCATTATGATTTTTGCCAACACCACAGACGAATTGTTACGCAAAAAAATAGACACAATTATTTCGAGTTCTTGGGGAGTGTATCGCTCCATGGCTTATTCACTTGTATTCTGTATCTGTCTAGTCCACAAATGTCAAAACAGATTTGACATTGGCGGCCATTTGCAAAAATGAGAGCATCTTCCAATAGGGTGATTTCTGTTGCGCCACCCTGTATTTAGCTACAAGATCTGTTAAGGCACGCTCGTTATTCTGAAGATCAACATCTCGAAAGGATTTTTGACAACTGCGCTCCAGAATATCAATGGTATGTTAAGAGGAAAGATTTTACTACTTTGACAGAGCTGATATCAATGGCAGAAGACCTTGAAGCTATCAAAGAGCGTACCCCTTCGTCGAATAATATGACTTCGCTCCAAAAGCGGGGCGAACAGCACCGGATGTTGATCCTACCAACGCACGTGTTTAGAGTATGCAGGCGTTGTGGCCAAGAAGGGCACGGAACAGCTTCTTGAAATCCACAATTTATTTTTTGTTGGGATTGTGGTCAAAAAGGATTAAGAACGATACAATGTTGCCGTCAACAGGGAAACGGATATGGAGAACGTCCACAACGAGTGATGGTACCTTCTCCAGACGCATGTCCACCCCCCTCGTAAAACCATTGCAACACGATGAAAGACGGGTTTTCGCCAACATCACGATTGGAGGAAAGAGGTTGGCAGCGACGATCGACACTGGAGCCACCCGTAGTTTCGTGAGCGAGGTCTTTACTAGACGATTAGGAGACCGATGTACGTGGATACCTTATCAGGCGGAAGTGGTGCTGGCTGACTGTAGCGTAAGGAAACTTAATCGAGCGATCCAAACAAACATACAGTTAGGATCTAATGAGAGTACGTTTCGGTTCGTGTTGATGCCGGATGCAACGGAGGAGGTTAGTTTAGGATTAGACTATTTGATCCACGTCGGAACTACTGTAAGCTGCGGTGGTGATACGCTTAACCTTGCGCGACACTTGCATTAAGATCGGACCGATTTGGGGTCGTCAGTTTAATATCAAATGATAAGGTCACTAGAAAAAATAAAAAAACGAAGAGGCAGAGCGCGTTAAAAAATAATTTAAGAGGTGGCAGTGCCACCGATAAATACGATGATGCGTCTGAAGAGGAGGATATTAAAAGTGTGATCGAGGAGTTAGTAGGTCTTAGGGAACATTCGAAAAGATGGGCTGTGGTATACGGCACGGAGTCACATACGGGACTCCGGGTTCATTCTGGCCAGGTAACTAAATGATATTTCGAGTAACCTGACCTGAGCTGGGACAGTGTGGCACGCGTTTTGAGTGGTGGAGGTCTACCACCGAGTACCACATTGTCCTTCATGGCTCTAATGGACTCGGAGACCATTTCGGTATGGAGCTGGGCCTTGGCATCTCTAAGAAGGCCTTCAGACACCAGGTTTAGCAGGTTACTTACTGTCGATATCTCTGCTCGTAGGTCGTGCCTAACCTGTCGAACTCCGAGGGTCGACGAACCTGTAACACTGGCGTGGTTAGGGTGGTCAGGCATCATACACCCTAATAGGTATTGTCTCGTGAGAAGGGAGCAGTGGCTCCGGACGAGAAGAATTTTGGTCTCTTCGTGCTGGTGATCCTCAGGTGTCATGAAATACCACCCTCAGAGCCGCGTTCTGGACCGTCTGGAGTTTTTTCACTGTGAGTCGCTTATACAAGGTTTCGTCCATTGTTATGACTCTTGTTAGAAATACAAGGTGAGTCAACAAGCACCAGCCGGTAAATTGCTCACAACGATCCCGGAAGAGCCTTGGGCAACGGTTACCTCGATCAAAACACGGTAATACGATGCTTCTCGTGTTATTCGCCAAATTCTCTAAGTGGACCGAACAAACCCCATTAAGGACAGCGACTTCTGAGGGATTTATCAAGGCTTTCCGAGAAAGACAAGTGGCGTTCAATGTACTACACTAAATTTTGTACAAAGAATTTTATGTAGTACATTGAAGAAACAGTAAACGAATAAATTAAATTGTTTTTCACAATTAGACAAATAACAAAAAACTTTAAAATCTAAGGATATTAAAAATTATTAGAATATAACAATTACAAGTAGAGACAATCTTCGTAGGAGGCAATAAAAACCACGTATAGGACAGTTGGTATTGATAAGGCAACACCAGCTGTCTGAGGCTGTCGACGGTTTTGCAGCAAAGCTGGCTCCGAAGTTTGCGGGACCTTATATGATCCATGCTTTCGTGTCACCAGTGATCATACATCTTAAGCGAGATGGTAAAACGGGTACTCGGACAGCTTATTTGAGCGAAATCAAAGAGTTTCATTCCTCGTAGTTTATTTTTGCTCAGGTATCAAATAAGTAAAACTAATGAATTCTTTCCATTCTTGTCTATAGTTTTGTTGGGTGTGTTGTCGGATCTCCAGGAAATAACATGGGTAACGATAAAAAGTCTCCTTCAAGAACCTCACGAAAGCGGCAAAGATCTAAACTCAACCAGTATCCAGTCGCGGCGAGGTCATGGATATAGTGACGTGCCCGTAATGGTTATTCGGGGGCAACCACCACCAAAATCGACGTTCACAGCGTTGAGGTGTCGCTGGCCGCCGACGCCGACGAAGGGCTCTGTTGGGGCAATTCTAGGGAAAACGGTGTCCAATGTACCCTAAGAAAAGAGGTTGAGTACCGCTTTGGAGAAGAGTACTGCGCGTCAACCGGAATTGGAGTTTGAGCCATCACAACTAATCAGCTTTCCTGAGTTCCCTGGTTTATTACCCTTGACGTCGTTTGAATTGTTGTTGGATTGAGCGGCAAAAGACTTCCCAGCTCCCCCAAATATACCTGCTGAAATATCCCCAGTAAAAGGAAGGGATGAGCGTCATAAAAGGGTCGAGGTGATCGAAAAGATTGGTGGCATATGCCCCGTCGGAGGTGATAGTGACGCTAGCAAAGGCGAAGGATGTGCCGCACAGAAGAGGTTGTACAAGAAGTTTGTAACATACCGTACAACGAGTCTATGTATCCCACGGCATAGGATAAAACTGCTTCTAATAATATCGAACCTGAGTTGGGGAGCTCAGCGAACGAACTGGTGTATTGTAAGATAACAACAGTGCATGAGTTGGAAGGCTCTAAGTCGCAAAGTAAGCGATCCTTTCCTGAACTCCCGCGACGATGCTCGGCGTCATATGCAACAACGAAACAAGAACGGAAGATAGGCGCAGATCCTTTGCAGGGAGCCGATCTTAACAAGGTCCCACTCTCAAGGATTTTTATTTTATGATTTTTTATATGTTTGTTACGTATATAATTATTTTTTTTTATATATATGATTTACTTCGAATTTCTAGGCTTGTGGCCTATCTATCTATCATATACAATATATAATAATTATTTTTTTTTATATATATGATTTGCTTTGAATTTATATTTCTAGTTTATGATATCGTAAAAAAATTAATTAAATTAATAATGGTGTATTAGATAGTAAATAACAATTTTAAGCAACCCTGGTTAGAGTCTCGAAAAGTCTACTGGAGTGGCAACTATCGATTTGGCTTAACAGAGTAACGGAGAGTTGAGTTGGAAATGAGCGTAAAGAAGCGAAGGCATTCGGTTGATGGCTGCGCCACGTACAATTTTGACTTGGCTCTGAATATAAATTTCGTGTGAGATTAAGAAGAAAAAAAGAAAGATCGCAGTAACGAATGCGCACAAAATCCACAACGTCTAGAAAATCTACAGCTCATAACCAACAGCAGCAGCGCAAGAAAACTCAACGGCAACAACGACAACAACTTAAAGGAAACGATAGCGACAGCAGCGGCAACGACAGAGCTTAGTGAAAAGTCTGCAAAAGGTGGTAAAAAAAACCCTTCCGACATAAGCACAACTTCGCGGAACAAAGCTAGGAGAGGGATAGGAGAAAACAAAACAGAAAACAGGGTCCGAGTCAATACGGAAGTGAGTAAAGTGATTAGGAATAAAGTCAATAAAAACAACAGAAAATTTTAAATAATTTATTCGTTTAATTTCCCCTTTGCGCACGCACGTCCCACGTACGGAAAAAATTAACCCTGGACACCGCGAGTAATACTCCGGCTGGGAAAATTTAATACGTTACAGTAGTACATCACGTTCCTGAGCTATTGCGGTTGCTGTTAAATAGACCCCAGTTTTGGTGAGATGGTAGATATATTTCCCAAACACCTTCACACTAAAGATAATCAACGTACAGTATCACGTTTCTGAGCTACAGCGGTGAGCGTTCAATTGACTCGACCACGCCCACTTTTTGTAAGATGCTAGATTTCAGCATCATACACCTTTATACAAACGTTTATCTTCGTAGAGCATCGCGTTCCTGAGATATAGCGGTGGGCGGTAAATTGATCTAACCACGCCCACATGGTAGATTTCATCATCATACACCTCTATATCAAATTTTATCATCATAGATCATCGCGTTCCGGAGTTACTTGGCATGTAGGTGTATTTTGACAAAATCTACCATCTCACAAAGCGTGGTTGAATCAATTTAACGCCCATCGCGATATCTAAGGAACGTTGTGATCTTTGATGATAAATTTGATATAGAGGTGTATGATGATGAAATCTATCTATATAAATATATATATGCACTACAAAAGTTTTTTTAAATAAAACAAAAACGGTTTTGGATATTAATGAAATTCTTTATGCCTGTGAAAGTACATTCGATGCCATTATTTATGGAACTCAATTTTTTTTGCATAGCCACCACGGGCACGCTTGCAGAAGTCTAGACGCTGAACCCAATTTTCGACGGGTTTCAAGCATAAATCGGCCGATACTGCTGCAATTTCACTTTCGGTATTCGTACGACGTACATCAATCGTCGCTGGTTTGTTGGCATAGACCATAGACTTGACGTAGCCCCACAAGAAATAGTCTAATGGGGTCAAATCGCACGACCGAGGCGGCCAATCAACTGGGCCATTTCGTGAGATAACACGTCTATCAAACATGGTTTCTAATAAATTGATTGTGACATTCGCTGTGTGGCTTGTGGCACCGTCCTGTTAGAACCACATGTCCTCCAAGTCCATATCATCCAATTGGGGCCAAAAATATTTGGTTATCATTGAACGGTAGTGATTCCCATTCACAGTAACGTGCCGGTCTTGATCATCACGGAAGAAGTACGGCCCAATGACGCCGCCAGCCCATAAACCGCACCAAACCGTAATTCTTTCGGAATGCAATGATGACTCATGGAGTACGTGTGGATTGCTGCCTGACCAATAATGAATATTTTGCTAATTGACGAAGCCATTCATCCAGAAATGAGCCTCATCGCTGAAGATGATTTTTCGATGAAAATCCGAATCATTTTCTAGTTGTTGCTCAGCCCAATTCACAAAAATACGGCGCTTCTGGTGGTCAAGCGGCTTCAGTTCTTGCGTCAATTTGATCTTGTAAGGATGTAGGCCAAGATCTTTTCGCAAAATTTGCCACAACGACGTCACAGAGATGCCCATCGCTTGAGAACGACGTGTGAGAGACACATTTGGGCTTTCTTGAACTGAAGCCTCAGCGGCAGCAATATTCTCGACACTACGGGCACTTCTTTGTTTCATTTTTCCACTAGACGCTCAATTGTTGATCTTATAGGACGATTATGGCGACCATAAATTGGACGTAGCGCTCTTAAAGTTTGAGGCCACTGACTCCGAATTTCGGTAGTATATTTTAATAATTACGACTCGTTGTTGGCTCGTATATCATTCCATGATGAAATGGCGAACCTTACTGAAGAGAAAGTGGGAAAAAATATGGCGTCATTTGTTGTCCCTATCGGTCTACTTTTGCAGCGTCCCTTTTGAAAACCCCTTTATCTATTAATTTTGATTATTTTAATGCCGTTAAAATTTAGTTTATTATGAAATTATTAAATCGAAAGATGCTAAGTAATTCATAAGTACGTGAATTTGTTTTCATTTTTATTCACATTTAGGTTAAAACTGAAAATTCCGATAAGAGATATCCGTCGGATACTTTCACTATAAGAGTTTTTTATATAGGATCGTAATTTAGATCATTGACCTGCATTTCTACACAAACAATATTTTTTTTACTGCAAATTGCAGAGGAAATGTCTAACCGAAAAATGTGAGATCTCATATACACCCTAACGCTCTTTAAAATCTTCCAGTATCTACATATGTGCAGCAGTCGGTAAATTTTCTCTAAATACAATCTTGCTCTCTTTTCTTCCTCTTCGTATCCTTATTAGAATTAGATAGTTTTTCCTGTTTTGTGGTGGTTATTTTTCTTTCTTCTCCTTCTTCTTTCAGCTTTATTACGCTTCGTGCATATTTCTACTCATACTCAGTAGTGGCCAATGGTTCTAGTATTTTTTAGACATGTGCGAAAGCACAGTTAATTAATCTAACCACTAAAAATTAGGAGTGATTACTCGTTATTTTTATAGAATGATTTATAGTTTACCTTAAATTGGTAAGTTTTCCAAAAGAATAATGGTGTATCACCTCGCATAAAATTTAAAAAATCCCACTAATAATTATTTTATATCGCAAGCCATGTCCGTTGTAAAGTCCAGTAGACTTTACTAGTTGAGTATTTGTATGATACTGGTTTTATTAATAATTTTCTGAACTATTTATACAAAATATCTTAGTTCTAAATACATTAAAAACTAGACAGACATAATTAGGACGGCGCGACATAAAAAGTGACCGTCATAAAAATTAGTTTACATATCCAATCGAAATATTATATGCTACTCAGATAAGGAAAATCCCTGTTTGCTATCGTACAGCATAGCATGTCGAGTGCTGACCGTATATGTAAATACTGATAACGGCTGTGCGTATGGTACAGTTGCCATAGGACACAGACTGTTATGATTACAGAAGACAGCATAGCGATAATTCAATGTTATCTGCTGTCCTTCTAATGTGGACTGTATATCTTTGTGTAAATATTGAAAACAACTGCGTAGGTATAAAATTTAAACTAAAAGAATTAAAATAAGTGTTCATGCTTGAACATTCTGCCAGGGCCAAATAAGAGGGCCTCTTGTCTAAAACGTGAGTGCCGCAGTCTCCCTCTTCCTGCTGCACGAACATACTCCATAGATGACGAAAATGATCAATCCTACAATAATCAGCGTGAACGAAATGTGTCCGCTGACATGATGAAATTGAAGTCCTTGGAGCTCCACATTCTGCGTTTTCAGTTCTGATATCTGTTTCCGCAGATTTTCGATATCATTCGCGTTGTCGATAACTGCTGGCCCCAATGGTTTTGTGTTCAATGTTGCGGTGTCATCTACTTCTTTTATGAATTCAGTCTGCATCTGTTGATATCCAATGCTTTCAATATTGTGTGGTGCAATTATAGTTACCCCTTTAATACGCGCTGTGCAGCCAGGTTCCATCTTGAAAATTCCCTGGCTTGGAAGCTCAATTATTTGCTGAATGGAATCGTAACATTGAATATGCGCTGATGAATTGTCGAATAGTCTAAACAGCCAATTTCCCTTTGCTTGTAACTCCATTCAGTAGTATGATAGTTGAAATTCGCCCAGATTGCAATTAAAACCACCTTCTGGTTTTAATGGAGACACCTCACTTGAGTTGTCGCTTGCGTCCTTCCATGGCCAATTCCCTTCGCACGCGAAACTTTGATCGACTCCTTCTTTACATCTGTTTAGTTCTGCCTGCGACACTTTATGGTATGAATTTAGTCCAAAGTTGTGAATGAGATACTGTGATGTCATTTTCGGAATCAACCGCACAGAATCCCTTAAAAACGGAACTGGAACTATTTTGTACAGATGTGATGAATGGCTGCTGAATAATGGAATCTTTGCGCTTATAACCAGCTTATGACCAATGAACATTCCTTTCGCGATCAATAGCTTGTAAATTGTTCTTAATTCATTCCCGGTACGTTTACCAGGTAATATAAGATTTTCTGTTAAAATGTGTTTGATCTTAATAATCTCTTCTTGAAGTTGCGCAGGCTTAATCAGAACAGGATTTAGTTTCCCATGATTGATATCTATTAACAGATTAATTACGCCTATCTGTATTTGTGCCGCCTCGTCCAACCATGTTTGTATCTGCTTCGTGACCATAAAGAACTTGATGGATTCTTTATATACGAAATATGAATTTGCCATTTTTTCGTTGATTTTCACCACTTGATCACGCAACTCCTTAAAATGTATATTGACTTCGTCAGTAGTTCTCTTCAGAATGTTTACAGTCGCGTCGACTACTGACGTCTGCTTCTTAGCCACTTCTTTGAGCTTACGTTGATTGTCCAGTATGTTCATCATGTTATTCTCCATTGCTTCTCGGTCATCGGCATCCATCATCCCAAATAGTACATGATAAAATGACCCAACGAACTCGAATGGTGCTCTTTTGATTCGTTTACGGTCGGAGATCATAAAAAGTTTGTTGTTCTCGTATAATTCATCAATACGGATGTGCAGATTATTCATGACTGTTCCGCATTGCACTTCAAACGTTTGCAACTTTGGACATAACAATTTTGCATCGGTAGCCAACTGTTCTGCATGTCTTATTACTTCAAAAAATGGATGCAAATCGTAATAGATCACCAAATTCCATGACGATGCCACCACTTCAACTTGCCCTATTGGATCCAAATAGATTGCAGTCGTATTGCACAAATCTCGTATAGTAGCCTTTGTATTGTTGCGTGTTAAGTTTACTAGCTTCATCATCATTAGCAATAAACAAATTATTGGCATAACCTGTGACAGTTTTCATTTTGCTGCTCTGTTCCGAGTTCTGTTGCCAATTGGCTCTTCATCGGATGGTTTAGCTCTGGTTTTGTTATCTTCAGTCATTAGAGGACATATTTTGCTTAAAGGTCTTTTAAATTCACCGTCCTGTGTTCGGATAGTAACCACTCGCACCATTCCATCTGCTCCTTTATGCTGTTCTTCCACTTTTCCGATTGGCCATTTTGCGGGATGACTTCCTTCATTTCTTAGAAGCACAATTTGCCCTTTGTTGATGTTTGGTACTGAAGTTTTCCATTTCGACCTTTGCTGCAACTCAACCAAATATTCCTCCTTCCACTTTTTCCAAAAGTCGGTCCTCATTCTTTGTACCAACCTCCATCGATCCAGTGCACCAATTTTTCCTTCGTCTATTGGCTGTGGCGACTCCAATAATGGCCTGGTGTAAGAACATCGATGTCGTCTGGATCTTCTCCTGTAGCATACAGCGGCCTAGAGTTAAGTACTGCTTCAATCTGCGTCAGCAACGTTGATAACTCCTCATATGTTAAATTGCTTTCGCCAATTATTCTTTTTAAATGGTGTTTTACCGATTTCACACCTGCCTCCCAAATCCCTCCGAAGTGAGGGCTTGCCGGGGGAATAAAATGCCAAGTGATACCTTCTGCTTCCAAAACAGGTCCCACCTTTCCACCATCTTTTATAGCTTGATTAAGATCCTCATCAAGTTTCCTGGCCGCTCCTACGAAGTTAGTTCCGTTGTCTTAGTAGATATGTGCAGCTTTTCCTCTCCTTGCAATCATCCTACGCAACGCTGCTAAAAACGCCTCTGTAGAAAGATCGCTAACGACTTCCAAGTGTATGGCTTTAGTGGTCATGCATACAAATACGGAAATGTATCCC